>CAUYLG010020233.1:0-58431 GCA_963573385.1 Cacajao melanocephalus | reverse complement strand
CCATTTGTTTCTGTTTATTAGCAGCACATCATCAGTACCCTTACATTTACTTTATTGCTTTCTTTCTTTATGCCTCCCAAGCGGCTGGAATTACAGGTGTGTACCACCACACCTAGCTAATTTTTGTGTTTTTTAGTAGAGGTGGTGTGTGTGTGTGTGGTAGAGGGGTGTGTGTGTGGTAGAGGTGGTGTGTATGTGTGTGTGGTAGAGGTGGTGTGTATGTGGTAGAGATGGAGTGTGTTTGTAGTAGAGGTGGTGTGTGTGGCAGAGGTGGGTGTGTATGTGGGGTAGAGGTGGTGGGTACATGTCTGTGTGTGCGTGTTTTGTGTGTGCGGTGAGTGTGGGGTGGCATCAGGAGCTAGGCCTGGCCCACTAGTGTGCGGGAGACTGTTTCCTTGCTCTGTGGTGTGGGTGCTGGGGCTGGCTGCCTCCCAGGCTCTCAGGCTCCCAGGTGCTGGGGCTGGGGCTAATTTTGAGCCGGCTGCTCTGGTTATAGTCTCTGGGATGCCGTGAAGGTGGGAACGTGCTCCCAGAACTGGAGTGGCAAATTATGCCTGAGTCCCAAAGGGGAACGTGTAATTTCTGAAGCTGGACCAGATCTTTGGAGCCCTATGTTTAGCTTTATTTTGCTCTGGTGAACTGCTGGTTTCCCTCTCACCTTTCTAAAAAAGAACTGCATTAAAAATAACAGTAAGGCTTCTGTGGGGTTCAGGATGCAAATGGGAGGGGTCGAGCTGCTGCCTGGTGAGGCCCATCTCTGGCCAGCTGGGGGTTGCACGCGGAGTTCACCCAGTCTATTCCAGGGGTCACACGAAGAGTGGCCAGAACCCCAGGGCCATCCAGCAGCTCTGGCTGGGCACTCAGGGCTGATTCTGCCCTCCTGCGTGTGCTTCTGGCTCTGAACAGCCCCGAGGGCCCCCTCAGTGTCTCTTCACAGAGCAGGGAGGGCTCCAAGTCCCCAAATGCCCCTCCAGGGCCCAGCAGGGCTTCACCTTCCATGGGTTTCTCTGGGCATCGGGAGAGTGTCTTCCAGGATCTTCCTGCTGGGGAAGGCAGACCAGCCTGGGGTTTGGCTCCTTGGAATCCTCCTAGAGCCTCCTGCTCCAGGCTTAGAGGATGAGGGGCCAGCCCTGGCAGCTCTGTGTCCCAGCTGGCTGCTCCCTCCCCTAGACCCTGCCCGCTTGACCCCTTTGCTCTTCCTCGAATGGGCTGTGCTTCTTTCTTCTTCTCCACCTTTGCGCTTGGGATTCCCTCTGCCCAGCATGCATCTTTTCACCTTGCCTACCTGCTAGCCTGGTACTCATCCACCCAGAGCCCCATCCCCTTCTAGAGTATCGCAGTGGCCTCCGAACGAGTCTCCCTGACCCCAGCCTTGAGCCCTGAGGCCCTGCTCAGGCTGCAGCCCAGGGATTCACCTAGTGAAATACGAATTCACGGTACCGGGAGACTGCAGGCAAGGAGCCGATGCTCAGAAAAGGATGCAGAAAGTGATTCGTAGCATGGAGTGGAGGATGGACTATAAGACTCCTAAAGTCCCTACTGATGTCAGTTTCAGGGAAGGCATATGATGGGCGCCCTGGTTCTTGTCTTGGAGGAGAGAAGACAAAGAAACCTGCCCTAGCTTAGGACCTGTGCCCGGCAGCGTTGGTATGGCTCAGCGGTTAGGATGCTGGGGCGTTGGAGTGTCCCTGAAATAGGCAGATGTTGGAGAGGGAGGGAGGGCATGTGAGAGAGCAGGCAAGAGTCAGGCACCGGCTGAGCCCTTTCCACGTGTCTTGCCTTGTGCTGGGCGTGCACAGCCTTCATCTCATTCATACTCACTGTTGCCCTGTGAGGTGGGCTTCGGGCCCATTCTCCAGGTAGGATGCTAATTCAGAGAGGTCAGGGGGCTTGTCCAAAGTCACACCTCTGGTGAGGTGTTGGAGCCAGGCTTGTCCAGCTTCAAAGTGCATGTTCTCCCTGGAGGAAGAGCAGAGGGTGCCCGGTCAGAGAGTGCTGCCTCCTGGGGGCTGTGTCAGCCTTCCCTGAAGTGGATTCTCTAATCCTGTTGCTAACCAGCACATTTCATTTGTAGCTTGCAGACGGTCTGTCGAGCTTGGCCCCCACTAACTTGGCTTCTCCTCCATCCAGTCCTCATGTATGTATTGTTTACTTATTTGTGGGCTCTTTTTTCCCTTGCGGGGCTGGGGGTAAGGGGGTTAGGAGGGAAACAGGAGGGAGAGTGGGAGGGAAGAAAGGAGGTATTTCCTGAGCCCAAGCAGGAAAGTCGCCTGTCTTTGCCTCACTGTAAAGGAGGGGTGAGAGAAAGCTATGGAGTGGGTGCTCACAAATGGACAACAAGTCTGCCTCTTGGGATTCACCTTAATCTTATTTACTTGTATGAAGGCTGGGGCTTAGGTGGGTCTGCATGGGCCAGTGGAAGCAGGGGAATCTCTCGATTAGACCCTGACTTCTGGAGTGGGGGACCCCAGCAGCCTCTGTGGCAGGCTGACTTTCTGTGCTCCTCCCTGATGCGTGAAGGGTGTGTGTGACCCAGGAACCCTGGCTGGACCCCTCCGGCGCTAAGAGGTCTGCTTGGACCAACAGTCTTCTCCTGCAGTCCCCGGCAGGGCTTTCTTTCTGCTTGCCTGAGCGGATTCCCTAGGTGTCATCTTTCTGGGCTATGGGTTCCTCTAGGAAGATAACTTTGGTGTCTAACCTTCAGTGTATGCTCCTGAAGTCCTATGCTGAGGGCCAGTGGGAGCCCCTGACCTGTAGGGGGCGTGCGGCATAAGAGACAGAACTTGCCAAAGGCAGTGAGTTAAATTCCACTCAGGGTGTCAAGAGTAGGCACTGCTGTACTGGGGGTCTCATGAGCTTCTAGAAGGAGGCTGTAGATATATGTTTATTTTTTCTGATTTATCTTTTTTAAACAAAATATGGAAAACACAACAAGTATCAGGCAGGAAGTTAAAACCATTTTTATTCCTACCAGTTAATGATCGGCACTGTTAGGATTTTGATGTGTCTACATTTTTAGATGTCTTTAGGCTCAAGTGAATACTTTTTAAGAACACAGTTGGAATCATATTGTACTTTTTACAATTTGCATTTTTTAAATTTAAAAGTAAATATGAATGTTTTTCCATGTTCTTATATTCTTCAAAGATATGGCTGCATGGCATATGAACATTCATAAACTTTTTACTACTCCTATCATTTGCCATTTAATTTGTTTACTTGTCCTATTGTCTTCTTTTGTCCCGTAAAGGACTTATTTGAGTTAACTTTATATATGTCCATCTTTTTTTGTTGTTGTTGTTACCCCCAAGTACACCTGTTCAGGCTATTTCTTGTTAAAATGTATTCCTAGGCACTTTTGGTCTTTATTGCTGTTCTAAATGGAATATCTGTTTTTTTATGACTTTGTCGAACTGATTATTGCTGGAATATAGGAAAACAATATTTTTGTATATTTACTTTGGAACTGACTCTTTATTAAGCCCCATTTCTTAGTTCTGACTATTGTTAATTGATTCTGTTTAATTTTCCAAGTAGGTAAGACTGTTTTCTTCAAATAATGATAAATGTGTTAATTTCTTTCTAATAGTAACGCCTTCTTCCTTTTTCCAAATACCATTTGATATTTGAGAGGCTGGTGAGCAGACTTATTTAGTCATTCATTCTAATGAGAATGCCTCTATTAGATTTCCATTAATTAGGATTATGATTGATGGTTTCAGACAGATACTTGATTTTGTCAAGGTTGTGTCCTTTATTGTTTATTTATTGTTTTTGAGACGGAGTCTCACTCTGTTGCCCAGACTGGAGTGCAGTGGTGTTGTCTTAGCTCACTGCAACCTCTGCCTCTTGGATTCAACCAATTCTCTTGCCTCAGCCTCCTAAATAGCTGGGATTACAGGCATCAACCACATACTCTGCTAATTTTTGAATTTTATAGAGACAGGGTTTCACCATGTTGGCCAGGCTGCTCTCAAACTCCTGACCTTAAGTGATCTGCCCTCATTGGCTTCCCAAAGTGCTGCGATTACAGGCGTGAGCCACCTCACCCGGCTGATTGTTAGTTTATTAATAGCTTAAAAATTAGGCATGGGGGCTGGGCGAGGTGGCTCATGCCTGTAATCCCAGCACTTTGGGAGGCTGAGGTGGATGGATGATGAGGTCAGGAGTTTGAGACCAGCCTGGCCAACATGGTGAAACCCTGTCTTTACTAAAGATACAAAAATTTAGCCAGGTGTGGTGGCGTTCCCCTGTAATCCGAGCTACTTGGGAGGCTGAGGCAGGAGAATCACTTGAACCTGGAAGGCAGAGGTTGTAGTGAGTCGAGATTGCGCCATTGCACTCCAGCCTGGGCAGCAGGGCGAGACTCTGTCTCAAAAAAAAAAAAAAAAAAAAAAAGAAATTAGGCATGGAAGTTTAATTCTATCAAATGTCATTTGCATTTATTAAGATGATAATTTTATTTTCCATTGTCTGTTAATAATAGTGTATAATTGTGCTATATTCCTGGGGTAAACCCAAATCGGTCAATTGGTCATGGTATTATAGTTTACTACAGTTGCAACCTTCTTATCTAATGCAATCAAGATAGGTAGTTGGTTGGCTTATTGAAAAAGTTGATTAAATAGGGACTTATTAAAAGTCATATAGATGTACCATAAACATTTTATTTTTAACCATATTGATGTAACTTCATTTGCCAATCATTTGACATGTGCCAAGCCCTCCTTTTGAATTTGGATGTGCTGACTTGAGTGTCATGTCATCCTTTTGGTATAAATCATATCCAAAATGCATTATCTAGGATTTTTAGCTTTATGTTTATTAAAATTTGATGAGAACTTAATGATACTTGCCAAAAAAATCTGAGTGTAGAGTCCCCTCAAAGTTCAAGATGCCCTTCCACCTTTTATGTTATCTCACTTGTACTTGATCTTCAGCACTTAAAAAAAAAAATTAAAAGCAAACCAGGTGTGGTAGCTCATGCCTGTAATCCCAGCACTTTGGGAGGCCGAGGTGGGCAAATTGCTTGAGCCCAGGAGTTTGAGATCAGCCTTGGCAAAACAGTGAAGCCGTCTCTACAGAAAATACAAAAATTAGCCAGGCATGGTGGCGCATGCCTGTAGTCCCAGCTACTCTGGAGGCTGAGGTGGGAGGATTGCTTGAGCCCTGGAGGATGAGTTTGCAGTGAGCCATGATGGCATCACCGCACTCTAGCCTGGGTGACAAATCAAGACCTTATTGCAAAAAGCAAACAAGCAAACAAACTGCCTCATCAAAACACAAAAGCCTCAAATTAGTTTTCATAGATACAATGCCCTTCCTTTTCATATTCAAATTTGATGTGTTTTTGAATATATAATTTGTTTATCCAATTACCATATTAGTACAAGTGGCATAAACAGGTCTAGGGGGAAACACAGTTGACTGTTGGCAAATACCCAGCTCATCTTCTGGAGTGCAGTGGGCATCCTAGAACAGCTGTGGACAGTCAGTGGCTCTGCACCTCAGGCAGATTGTTGGCAGACAGGACAGACAGCATTTGTGAATCCTGGCTAAGAAGTTTTAAGTAGAGCGTCTATTATATATTATTGAGTTAGATTTGCTGCTACTTAGGATTTTTACATTTCTTTTAATAAGTATTACTTTTAGGCTGTCTTTGTTACACTTTGATATCAGGGTTGTACTAGTTCTTTTAAATCTTTTTCAGGTGTACTTCTACTTTCTGTGCTCTTGAACACGTTCTAGGCGTGAGAATTATTGTTGCTGAAAGGCCCCAAAATACAACAGAGCCACTGTTTATGAACTTAAATTATTCCATTTGGAAATTATATGATACAAATATTTCAATAGTCTGGCTTTATGTGCAAAATGTGTAATAGTAGGAAACCTAAATTAAAAAAAAAATGACTGACAATCATGTAATTTAAAAGGTGGTGAAATTGTATCTACAGTTTAGCTAATAAATAGGATATCTATCATCTTTTCTTGAAAATGGTGTTATATGTTTTGAATTATAGAAGATTTACAGGAATGCATTTTTATATAATTGTATAAGATGCAACTGTCTTGTACACATTTGTAAAACTGGGCTCAGCACATTTACTGGGAGGGGATTCTTTGATCATTTTGTACTTCAATCAATTTGGTAGCTTAGATGTCACCAGATACTGCCTGTTAACATTGCTATAAATTTGTACATATTACTATAATAAAAGCGTTGTATCTATTCTGTTTTCATCCTCATTTTAAATTTTATATATTTATGTTATTTCCCTTTTTTATTAGACTTCATATCATTTCATCTATTTTATAGTTGTTTTCCATCCAAAGAACCAGCTCTTTAAAAATTCTGCTGATATTATAATAGATTAGTTTTTTTAATTTCTAGATTCGAGTTGTCTTTAAGCTCTCTCAATGTGGAATTCCTAATATATATATTCTAGATATCTTGGGTTATCATTTTATCTCTCTCTCTCTCTCTCTTTTGTTTAGAAAAGACTGTTAAAGGGAGATATTTGTCTATATTTTCTTCTAAAAATTCTAAAGTTTTTCTTTTCACACTTAAGTATTTATTTCACCTGGAATTGATTTTGTGTGTGTGTTAACTGTGAGGTAGAGAGTTTTTTCTCATGTAACTAACCAATGAATTAATATCATAATAGGATGACCTGTCCTTTCTCATTGATCTACAATGCAGCTGTGTCATTTTTCAGGTTTCCATAAAAGTGTGGGCTATTTGTGGGCTCTCTATTCCATTCGATTGGTCTATTTGTCTTTTCCTGGGCTAATACTTCACTATCTTGCTTACCATAGCTTTCTAATAAGTCTAGATCCCTGATAAGGAAGTACTTTGTTCATTTTCAGAAGTACCATTGCTATTCTAGTCCTTTGTTTTTCCACTTCAGTTTTAGAATCAGCTTGTCAACTTAAAAAAAAGTTGAGATTTGTGATAGAGTTATAGTGAATCTCTGGATCAATCTGGGGAAAGCAGACATTTTTATTATATTGTTTTTTAACCATAGACATAATAGATCTTTTGATTTATTTAGGCCTTCTTTAATGATAATTAATTTTTATAATTTTATCAAAAAAGTCTAGTACAACTTTTATTATACTTAGTTCTAGTAATTTTATACATTATTGTTCTTTTTACTTGAATTTTTTAAGGTACATTTTCGAATTAGTTTTTGCTTTGTATATAAATGAAATTGATTCTCATATATAGATTTTTATCCAGAAACTGCTAAACTCTCTTATTAATTATACTGGCTTGAGAATTCGCCTGGATTTTCTATAGACTTAATCATATAATTTGTGATTAATCACAATTTAACTCTTCTGTCTATATTTTATTTCTTTTACTTTTTAATTATTTTCTTATCTTATTGCCACTGACTAGAACCTTCAGTTGAATGTTCTCTGTACTTGGTTATAGAGAGTATTCTTTTCTGCTCCTAATTTAAAAATGAATGTTTTTATGTTTTACCACTGAGCGTGAAATTTATCAGGTGAACCTAGTTACCTGTTAGAACCTTATAGTTAGCTGTTTTTTCACGAATGTTGTTAAACTTTATTGAATGTTTTTTAAGTATCCATTGAAGTGATCATATAATTTTGCTCCTTCAACCTGTTTATGTAGTGAATTACATTAATATATAATTATATAATATATTAATATATATGTTAATTAGATAACCCAAGATATCTAAAATATATATAACAGGAATTTCAGATTGAGAGAGTTTAATATATACTAATAAATATATCTGTATTAGTACTGAAACAACTTTGCATTTCTGAAACAGTGTAATCTGATCATGATATATTGTCTTTTTTTCTGCATTGTTGGACTCAGTTTGCAAACATTAAGTTTAGAATTTTTTTGCATCACTTTTTGGAATGATATTGGCTTAAAGTTTTTCATACTATTTTCAGGTTTTGGCATCTAGTTAATACTAATCTAATAAAATGACTTCTAATAAAATGCCATTAGATTGGCATTATCTGTTGCCTAAATGTTTGGTAAATTCATTTATAAAACTGTTTAGACTTTTTCAGACTATTTTAAATTGCTGATGTAACTTAAAAATGTTTATAGGAGCTTTGAGATTTTCTGTTTCTGTATGAGTGACTTTTGGTGATTTAAATTTTATAGGATTTATCTATTTCTTCCTAAAAATATTGGTGTAACATTTTTCATAATAACCTCTTAATTTTTCAGAACAATTTCTTCTCCATCTAGTTATGCCTCCTTTCATTCTCAAGATTATATTTTATTATTCTTGCAAGAATTTGTCAGATTTTTTCAGTCTGTTCAAAGAATCAATTTTTAATTGCTTTTCTCTATTATTTACTTATTTTGTAATGTATTAACTTCTTTTCTTCTATTTTATTCCTTCTATTTTCTTTTCTTCTTCTATTTTGGGGGAGTTTATTATATTTTAACCTGTATATAAACATTTAAGGCTATAAAATTCCCTCTCACTACTGCTTTATGTATCCTGTAGGTTTTGAAAAGCAATATTTTTGTTATTTTCCATCCTGAGTATTTTCTGATTTTTATTATTTATTTATGACAACTAAATTGTCTAAAAATATGTTTTTTGGAAGTTACTGACTTACATTTTAAGTTATCTTTTTGTTAATGATTTCTAGGTTAACTGGAATGGTCTCTATGATCCAGGGAAGGTAGTCTGTGTGTAATGATATGATACTTAGAAATGGCCTGACACTTGCTTTATGGTCTAGTTTAAATCTGTAACTGTCCTGTGAGTGCTCAAAAAGAATGTGTATGTCCAATTGTTATTCAAATCTGTATTTCTTTGGATTTTTGTGTGTGTGGTTTATCGATTTCTGAGAGAGATATATATTAAAATATTCTGCTTTGATGTGATATTTGTCAATTTCTCCTTATAATTCTACCTACTTTGATATATTTGATGCTCTTTATATTTTTTCTCTCTTTATAGAGAATTCTTTTTTCTTCCTGGAGAATTGAATCTTTTAACAATATGTAGCAAGGCTCTGCCCATCTCTGTCTTTTAAAATCTCTGCTAATGAGTTTTTCTTAATGTCTGTTTTGTTCATGTTAATATAACTACCCCACTTTTCTTTTGATTAGTATTTTCCTTGTATGGCTTTTCCCATCTTTACACTTTTAACTTTTCTGTCTTTAAGTTTTAGCTATCTCTCCTGTGAACAGCAAATAGATTCTGTTTGTGTTTACTGCATTCTGACAATCTTTACTAATATATTTGAATTTATTTCTGCCAGCTTATTTTGTATCTCTATCAGCCCTTTTTTTGATAAAAAAATTTCCCTCTTTTTTCATCCCTCGTTATAGTTGCAAAATTATACATTGTTTTATTTCTTTAGTGATTAGTTTGGAAATTTTAACATGCATATTGAACTTAGCAAAGTCTAAATTTAATTGATATTTATATATTTCTTCAGAATATTACAAGGAACTTAGACTATTTTAACTCTAATCACCTATCAATTTGCAAGTTTTTGTACAATATTTTAGTTTTATCTTTTTTACCTACATTTTTAAAGCATTGTTATATTTTAAGTAATCATTTTTTTCTTTTAGTATATTCATATTTACTTACATATATATATCTGCCATCTTCTTCATGAAGCAGAGCCTATTGAAATTCCTATAATTGGGGTCAGTTCATTATAAACTTTCCCACTTTTTAGTTGCCTGAAAATATTTCCTCACCCCTATTTTGGAAATAATAGTTTCGCTGACAGTTATTTTCTGTCAGCACTCTCTTCTGGCTTCCATTGTGCTGTTGTTTTCTTAAGTCTGAGGACTTAAAAAAATTTTAAAGTTAAGTTTAGTTTTGACTGGGTGCAGTGGCTCACACCTGCACTTTGGGAGGTGGAGGCAGGCAGATCATTGAGCCCAGGAGTTCAAGACCAGCTTGGGCAATGTAGCGAAACCCTATCTCTACAAAAAATACAAAAAATTAAGGTGCATACCTCTAGTCCCAGCTACTCGAGAAACTGAGGCTGAAGGATCATTTGAGCCCAGGGGGTTAAGGCTGCAGTGAGCCATGATTGTGCCACTGCACTCCAGCCTGGTCCACAGAGTGAGACGCTGTTTCAAAGAAAAAATAAAATAAAATAAAATAAGTTTAATTTTAAAAAGATGTTATTTTTATTAGTTCTGAGTGGTTCTCAACCATTATCTCTTCAAATGTTACAGATTTCCATTCTCGCATCCTTTCTGGATCTCTGATTGGATATAGAAAGGACCTTCTCTATTCTTCATGTCTGTTAAACTTTCTTTCGTATTATTTATTTCTTTGGGTTGCATGCTGGCTAATTTCTGAAGATATATCTTCCGGTTCACTCAATCTTTAGTGGTGTCTAATATGCTATTTTACCCTGTTTATTGAGTTTTCAGTCTTAAGTACTATATTTTTATTTCTAAAATTTTATTTCCCCAATCTGCTTGTGTGTGTTTATTTTTGAAGGTCTCCTGTCCCTTTGACATATTTTTAATGCCTTTTATTTCTTTCAACAGTTTTTCTTTAAAGCCTTGTTTTTGACTATTCTGACTTCTGTTGTCTGATTCTGCAGTTGGTTAGCTCTAGCTGGCTCTTGCTCATAGTGCCTAGTTCCTTATGTGTTTCACTATTTTTGATTGTGAACTCATGTTCCTTGGAACTTAATCTGAGAATTCTTTGGGGCCTGGGTGGAAGTTACATTCTTTTAGAGAGGATATGTGTTTACTTTTACCAGATGTCTGAAGACACTATAAACTCAGATTCACTTAAAACTAAATGTTCAGTGTGTGGCTTTTTGGGTCCCCTAGTTAGTATCCATTTTGACTCCTTATTTCTCTGGATTTTTCCTTTCTCATTTGCCCTTAAGGATTTTCTTTACATTCTCAGCAGCTCAGCCATGCATTTAAAATGGATTTTAGAGATATCTTGTCTGTTAATTTAGGTGTTCTTACTTGGAGGGTTTCTCCGGTTGTCTAATTTGTTATTTTACTCGAAATTCATGTCTTTATTATAGGTTTTCATTTGAAGCCGTGGTTTTCATCATGCAGGTTTATCTCCTTCAGGGTTGGGTACTATAATTGCTTGTTTGCAGTTTCTTCTTAAGATTTCCTATGAATATACATGAGCCATTCATTTTCTTCTGTTTTTTACTCAGCTCTTTAGCATTGGGAGACATTTATCTTGTCTTCAGATCGCTCTCTTTATTTTGCCCTTAATATCTTCTTTTTCTCTCGTGTTTATCCTTCCAGAGGGAAGTCCTTGCTTGTCAAGTACTGGGAGCTCAGTTAGATTCTTTCCATAAATTCATGGCCCCTTCTAATCTCAAACTCAGACAAAAGGAAGAAGGAAATAGTTTAGATTTGCAATAGTTACACCTTGCTAGTTAGAAATCCAGCAGAGTGGGAGAAATAAGAAGGAAGCTAGGATTAGAGGCAGCTACCTGGGGCTGTTCTTCTGGGCTGAAGAATTTATTTTCTATATTTGTTATGGTAGTCAGGGGTTAGCTAGGGTAGGCCAGAGTTGCTGTCCTTACCAGTGAACTCCTATATAGGAATTTCTAAAGGAGAGTTGACCCTCTCCCACCAGGCGGCGTTTTCCTTAACCTTGTGGGTTCACACATCTGTTGGGTCAATTTTCTCACGGCTAGATAGATGCGTAAACTTACATGAGAAATATACGTATCTGGGGCATGTGACCTTGGTGGCTGGTCCAGCCCATTGTCTCCCTATAGGCTTAGTGAGTGGGAAGGCAAGTTGTGATTGGTAAGAGTGAGAAATCAGAATAAGGAGAGGTAGTTCTGTAATTTAAACTTTAGTGCCAGCTAACCGAGATGGCCTGACACATCCATCTCCAATGGTAGGGGCAGCTTTAGTCCCTAAGCCTAGGCTCCCTCTCCCCTGATAGTGCTGGTGTGGACACATCAGAAGAAAGCACCCCTTACTCCTGTTTGCCTGTTCTTCTAGGCCTGATCAGTACCTTTCTTCATGGATGTACTCTTTCTCTGGATTAATACATTCTTCCCACTTATGGTTAAGGCTTAGTGTCGGAGGCATTCTTCCCATTGAGGTGATTTTCCCTCTCCTTGCTCTCACTGACTATGAAGTTATTTCACAGTCTGCTTCTCCAAGGGGAGCCCTATTTTCCTTAATTCCAGGTTTTGGGGGAATGAAGGATGCCTTATTGCAGCTTGTGAGTACTGACAACAATTTATTCTGAGATGTTGAAGCAAAGGTTTTCTGAGCAAAGGAATCAATTACAGGGTGTGGCTCTCAAGTGAGGAAGCATTTTCAGAAGGCATCCAAGGCAGTTTGTCCCTGAACTTCATGGTTGCACCTCTGAACTTGAGAGTTAGAAGGGGGTAGGATCTTAACTTTAGTAACATTCATGGTTTTACCTGTACTTTTGTACATATCAGATGTGCTAATTAGGAAGACACTTATCTTTTCCTTAAAGTAAGTTTCCTAAGGACGTGTATTTGGCAATATTGGTTTAGCAAGAATTACTGTATGTGCTTGAAAGTAACAAAACTGTACTTCTTTAAAAATATCTCCTGTTCAGAAGTGTTGCCAGTGCAGCCTGGCCTCCCCCCACTCCCATTAGTTCTGATTAGGGAGGTTTGATGCCCATCACTGATGTAATCTGGACCTTCCTTTGTGACTCATTCTTTCTCTCATTTTCTCAGAGCAAATACAAATCGCCCATCAAATGACAAGTGAAAGCACAGGGGAGGCGAGGGGAGGGAATCAGAGCCGAAATCTGTTAGCTATTTGGAGTAATTGGTTATTTGCTGTGTTTGCTGGTTGGGAAGCAGAGCACATACTTCACGGTCTCTCCTGTTTCGGGGGCTGGAGTCACCCTCCGATATTGCATCCTTGTTGCCAGAGCCCTTGGCTCGGGGCGCCTTTTCCCTGCTTGGCATTCCTGTGGTCTCCTTGGGGGTGCACCCCTCCTCCTTCGCTGCACACTGCAGGGGGGACAGCCTGGGTGAAACTTGTCTGGCAAACTCCAGGGCCCCATCAGGGAGGAGGAGGCCCTGGTTCCCACCATCCAGCCCTCCTTGCCTCTGCCTCATCCTGACATAACCCCTCCATCACCCCCTGCCCCAGGAGGTCTTTCCCCTGGTCCGAGAGGGATCTGTTTTCCCATCCAGAGAAAAAACGCTCATCTCTTCCTAGAGGGATATTCGTGTCTTCCCTTGGAAATCTACAGCATAGGAAAGTCTCTCTGAGATCTCACTTGATGTCTTCCTATCCCTGTCGGTCCTATGCACTGTCTGCTCCCTAGCCTGGGTCAAAATAGTGCTTGGAAGTTGGTGCAGCACTCACTGCTGAGCACAAGGGCCCTCTCAGTGTGCTTGGTGAAGCTTATTAACCCACCTAATATCTTTAACTCTTCTCTGCATTAACCAAGACATAGGGAAATCAGAGCAAATTAGCAACAAGTTCAACATATAAAATACTTGAAAAGTGATGTGATTTTGTGTACAAAAATGCACACAGTAACTAGAAAGTAGGTTGATTTTGGCATATAGTAGGCTCCCCCCAAATCCTCTTAAAATTGAATTTAGGAGAGCTAATATTAGTGTCTGTAGCTTGATGAATGCTTCTGCAGTCCTGGGAAGGCCTTCAAAAATAGTTTTTCTCTTAAGTAGTTGGAACTCTTGTTAAGCAAAACTGTCTACATAAGCAGAAGGAAAGATAAGGTATGCTGCCCAGGCCCTATTGGAATCATCACAGATTCTGAATTAGTGATGTTTTGTAGCTTTCTTCATATGTTTGAAGAGTCTCATGGAAGCTTCCTTCATTCACCTACTGGCAAGGTTCCATTCCTGTAGGCTTTTTACATAGTTGAATGGGGTCATGCTGCCCTCAGAGAACCCAGTCATGGGCCCCCAAGGATCTGTCTTAGCCTCCTGAATTGAGAAAGCACCAGCAAGCTAGGGTTCCCCACAGCTTCCTGACACTCTGTGAGTCCCCATCTGGAGCAGGCCAGTAGTCAAGTGATGAGGTCCCCTGGCCATCTGTTTGACTTTACTGGATTTCAGGCCTACGGATTCCCTGGGTCTTTGGAAGCAATTCAACACTGTGGTTAAAGGTCTTCACTTCTTTCCCACCTCTGCTGATCCAGAAGTCAGAGTAAGCAGAATAATGATCCCCTCCACAGACTAGGAGGCTGGACTACAGGGAGTGTCAACCAGAGGTTGAAAGCGCAGTGTTCCACTTGTGGAAATAATTAGGGCACTTTTGTTATGAGTGTGTAGAGTTCTGCTGAATCAACGCAGTGGCTGGCTGTGGGCATATGTCTGTGTGGCTTTGTGGGGCATGAGTGATTTCGTATCCATAGGTGGGGTTGGTTTGAAGTCAGGGTATCTGCATGTCTGGGGGTTTGTCTGGTCTACATGTAGGCATGAGAACTTTTATGTTACATATGTGTTTGTATTCATGTGTCCCTGAGTACATAGTTCATTTCTTAAATCTCAGGACATTAAAAAATTAGAGGAACCTTTATACCATGATTCCAGTAGAGCTATGGGGTAGCAGTACTGGTGATCAAACTGATGACACTGGCAATATCAACAAGAGCATTTATCACGGTAAACTTTACAGGTTACAGAATATCTTTGTAGACATCTACTCTGAGTCTTAAAGTAACCCCAGTATTGGGTTGTTATATTTTTATTATCTTGATGATGATTTGTACTAAGAGGGAAATTACTTTCAGCACAGTCTAGGATGTCTGTCTCTGGGTTGACATAGCCATGAAAGGCCTACTTAAATTTATAAACAATAATGAACCAATTTTTTTTTTAAAGAGTTGGGCATATAGTTCTGCATAGTGACCCAAGGTTTGACATTATGACCTTGGTGACAAATGGATTTGACCAGAAACATTTCTCTTTGATTCAAGTGGTCATCCTGGGGAGAGAAAACAAGTTCTGTACCTGCCCCTGTCTCCTGAGTCAGAATTGTTGTTGCCAGTTTTTCTATCCATATTCATGAGATGTGTCAGGTCTACTGAATGATAATGGGAGATTAAATATTTGGAATGTACCATACCGATTTGGGTCTTCAGGGGGATTAGGGTACTCATTAGACTGGATCAAGACTGGAGAAAAACATCTCTGTTATTTTGCTCTGGCTGCCCAGGAACTGCATGTTGGCTATTAGCTGAAACTAGGGAGGCTTCCAGTCCATGCCTTGATCAGACTTACTGAGTTGGCTGACTGCGCAATGAGGGGCCTTGAACCTTGAGCATGGGGGAGTGATGTTTTAATGGCCAGACTTCTTGTTAAATCTTGAGGTGACACTTCAAATGTCAAACCTTTTGTGTTTCTTTTTCCTCCTTGCCATGTTCCAAAACTAGATGCTTAGCTATTGCAAAATGAGGTAAAAAACACATTTGGAATGAGAAAACATACCACCATTTCCCTTTTGGAACTTTGGAATATGGGATTCCGCTAACATCTGAGGGTAGTTGGCTTTGGCACCTCTGAGTTCAGACATGGAATAGCTGTCCTGTTTTTTTGTGGGGCTTTTTCTTATGGGTGTGCTAACTTATTCATGGACTTTCTGGGGAAGAGAAGGGAGACGTGGGCTTGAAATAACTCCATCAGAAGCCAGATTAGTGAAATAGCAGGAATGATATTCTCAAGTCACATCCGTGAGTGTGTTAAAAATATAACTTTATTTTTCTGTAAATCAACTTAATCTCTCCTGTGAGCCCACATTTTTCCTGATGGCAGGAAAATCCCAGTAATCTTCAACATTTTAGGTTTAAACTTAGGCAGTCTGGGCTTTCTGTCTTCCTCCTTAACCCCGGGAGGCATTGGGCTTCCATAATGTCATGACCTCCATAGGGAGGGAGTCCTGGTCACCAGTATGTGTCCACTGTGACATTTAGGGACCCACTGATTTCTGGCACACAGGCCATATTGCATCTTCTCATTTCAGCCCCCAGATCCTTCTAGGTTTCCCGGCTCTCTCTCTCTCCACTAACTTTCAAGCCCTTTAGCAGCTCTCCCATGATACTCTGGGGTCTACTGGAAATGCCAAGGGCTTAGCCTCTGTCTCCCATGACACACATGCAGCCATCTCTAATTAACTGCCCCACAACCAATTCCTCCGGCAACTTCTGGGTGGCAGCTGCTGGCTGGATCCCCAAAGTTATAGAGGGATCTGTTTCATATACACTTGGGAGCTGACCTGGAGGCAGGTTGTGCGATGCCTTGTCAGAAACCACCATGAGTCTCTAGTTCTTGCTTCCTTTCTCCTTCTAGGCTTTCATTTCTTTTGCCTATGATGGGGGAAAACTGGCTGGACAAAACATTCTTTTAAACCTATGATTTTAATGGCACATATCAGCCTTTGTGAGCTTAAAAGCCAAGGATTACCCCGTTTCCTGACATTCTGCTGTTTAGGCATTCCCATATCCATCAAACATTGACAGAACTGCAGTTATGTGTCAGGCAATGTTCTAAGTATTGAGGTTACAGATGTTACAAAAGATAAGGGGGCCAGGCATGGTGGCTCACACCTATATTCCCAACACTTTGGGAGGCTGAGGCGGGTGGATCATTTGAGACCAGGAGTTTGAGACCAGCCTGGCCAACATGGTGAAGCTCCATCTGCTAGAAATACAAAAATTAGTAGGGTGTGGAGGCACACACCTGTAGTTCCAGCTGCTTGGGAGGCTGGGGCAGGAGAATCACTTGAACCTGGGAGGCAGAACTTGTAGTGAGCCCAGATCGCGCCACTGCACTCCAGCCTGGGTGACAGAGAGAGACTCTGTCTCAAGAAAAAAAAAAAAAAAAAAGATTAGGGGCTCTGCCTTCATGGAGAAGGAGATACAATGAACAAATATTAATACCTACATAAAATCTGTGAGATATCAGATGGGGATAATCACTGTGGAGAAAAAGCAACGAAGGGGGAATAAGAATTGTTGAGAGGGTGTTGTGATTTAAACTATGACCAATAATGAGGGTGAGACTGAGGCTGCGCTGGCATCACGACAAGAAGGAGGTGAGGGAATGGCTTAGGGATCTATCGGGGAATAGAGTCCTGCCAGGGGAAGGACAGGGGGTGTGGAAGATGTTCAGGACTAGGAAGTCCTGTTGGCAGCAGCAGCATGAGTGAGGAAGAAAGCGCAAGGATGTGAGGTTGGGGAGGTGTGGGGGCTCCATCACAGGAGACTTCAGAAGTTGTGGTAAGGGTTTTAGTTTTATTCTGGGTGAGCTGACAGTTCACTGGAGGGATTTGCACAGAGGGTGCCAGGATCCGATGCACATGGCTGTTGGGTTGAGAATGGATTCAGGGAGCAGGTCGGCAAAGGTAAAGGTGGGGAAGCCAGTTAGAAAACTGCTGCAGTCATCCCACACGGGATGATGGGGCTGGACCTGGGTGGTGGTGATGGAGTGGTCTGGTTCTGAAGATACATTGCAGGTAGTGCCAACAGGAGTGACTGATGGATTGAAGGTAGGTCGTGAGGAACAGGAGTCAAAGGTGACTTCAGGGTTTTCGGCTTGAGCATCTGGAAGGAGAGAGTTGCATTTGTTCATATGAGGAAGGGCGTGGGAGGAGTGGACTGGGCAGGGATGTTCAGGGGTAGGAATCTGGACTTACCTTTGAGAAGCCTATCAGGTGTCCAGTGGGAGATGTCACGTGGCAGCTGGAGTCCTGGGGAGGCATCCAGGCTGGACAGAGCTCAAGGTGGCACTCATCAACATATGTGCTATTTAAAGAGCTAAGACCCAGGGGGAACCCAAGGGAATGAGAATGGCTAGAGAGGAGGGGCCCAAGCACTGAGCCCCAAGGCACTCAGATGGCCAAAGTGTGAGTGACAAGGAAGAGGCAGCAAAGAAGACTGTGCAGCTGTGGGTGGCGAGTGGGAGGACAGCACTGTGGTGCTCCGGACAGTGGAGCTCTGCAAGGCGAGGGGAGATGCTTCAGGGACAAAGAGTGATGACTGCTGCCAAGTACTGCTCTTGGATTGATCACTGAGGCCTGAGCCACTGGTGAACTTGACAGGAGTGTTTTGAGGGAGGATAGAGAATGGAAAGATAAGAATTAGAGTCAATAAGTGTGGACAACTCTTTGTAGAAGTTTTTCTGTAAAGGGGAGAAGGTAATCAGGTGGAAGCCAAAAGGGAACTTGTGGGCACAGAGATAGACATATTCTGTGAATAGTGGGGCACTGGTGCCTATGTTTGAATGCTGATTGGAATGACCCAGAGGGGAGGGATGTTGGTAACGCAGGAGAGGGTGGGGAGAGTCATGGAGTGATGTCCTTGAATGGGCCAGAGGGGATGAGCCCCAGGCATGAGGGCAGAGGTTGGCCTTGGGTTGGGGTGCTAGCCGAGCACCCACAGGAGCAGAAGGGAAGATAGCACATGGCACAGTGCTGGTGGGGGCTTGGGGAAGTCTCTTCTGGTTGCTTCAGCTTTCTAAGAGAAAGGAAGGAGGGACATGGGCTGAGCATGAGGCTAGAGGGCTGAGGAGAGGGCGAGTGTGGCAGGTGGTGTCAGGAGAAGGGGCGAGTAGAGGGCCAGGGAAACAAGTAGAGGGCCAGGGGTGCTGGGCGGCACTGAGCCTTCTTGAAGCTTTGCCAGGAACTTGGTGTGAGACCCAGCAGGCTGGTTTCCTTCAGCCACATTTGATTGTGGGGGGCTGATGTGAAGTGGAGAAGAGCTGGATTTAACCCCAGGTGGGGCTAGCCAGAAGTACAATGGAGTAAGAGAGGTACAAGGAGTTTAGAAGAAGGAAAGGGCGAGGGGGTAACAAAGCATTGTAGGGCCAAGAAAAGATTAGTTCGTATGTAAATTATGATTCTGCCACAGGCATAATTGCTGTTAAAGGTGCGGGTGATTGATTAGACAAGGGTTTACCTGTGCAAAGCAGGAAGAACATGGCGGCAAAAGTCACTGAGCAGCTGGCCAGCTGGCGTGGCTGGAAGGAAGGTCACGGGCCATTGGTCTCAGCAGCTGTGAGTCTGCTGGGGAACAGCAGCCACCAGACATCACCTGGAACTTTGAAGGAAGAGAGAATTGCAGCCAAGAGGGGGACTTGGGGAAAACAGAGTAAGATGCAGGTCCTGTTGGTGGTAAACAGCTCGTTCTATTAAAAAAAATTGAGCTCTTATTTCCTTAGAAAGAAACACTTGAGATTCCTGCTTTCATTCTTTTGTTTGATGCTATATGCTTGTATTTGATCATTTGTTCTTTTTAATTTTAGCAACTTTATTGAGATAATCCATGTAAATATAGGTTCTTATTTAAAGCGTACAATTTAATGGTTTTTAGTATATTAACAGAGTTGTGCAACCATGACCGGAATCCATTTTAGAATATCCTCATCACTACAGAAAAAAACAAAAAACAAAAAGCAAAAAAAAAAAAAAAAAAAAACTCCAGTACTGAAGAGCATTTATTCTTCACAATAACTGTCAAATTAATACTATTATTTTTCCATTACAGATTAGATAAATTGAGTGCTGGAGAGGTTAAGTAGTGAGCAGTCCCTCCCAATCACTCCCAGCCCCTGGCCACCACTAAATATTTTTTGTTTCTATATATTTGCCTATTCTGGAACTTCATATAGATGGAATCCTACAATATGTGGTCTTTTGTGATTAACTTCTTTCACTTAGCATAAGGTTTTGTAGGTTCATCTATGTCATAACGTGTATCAGTTCTTCATTCCCTTTTCTTACCGAATAACGTGCCAGTGCAAGGATATATCACATTTTAAAAATCCATTCATCAGTTGATTCATATTTGGGTCTTTCTACCTTTTAGCTATTATGAATAATGCTGCTTTGAACATTCATGTACAAGTTTCTGTATAGACATAAGTTTTCATTTCTCTTGGATATATACCTAGGAATGGAGTTGCTAGGCCATATGGCAACTCTATGTTTAACGTTTTGAGGAACTGCCAAACTGTTTTTCAAAGTGCCTGCAGCATTTTATATCCTCACCAGCAGTGTACAAGGGTTCCAGTTTCTCCGTATCTTAATCAACACGTATTAGCTGACTCTGTGATGATAGCCATTCTGGCAGGTGTGAAGTGGTTTCTCATCGTGGTGTTGATTTGCATTTCCCTGGTGTCTCATGATGTTGAGCATCTTTCCATGTGCTGTTGTCCATTTGTATATCTTCTCTGGAGGAATGTCAACTTAAATCCATTGCCCATTTTAAAATTGGGTGATTTGTCTTTTTATTACTGAGTTGTGACTTCTATGTATATTCTGGATACAAATTCCTTATCAAACATAATTTGCAACATTTTTTTTTTTTGAGATGGAGGCTCATTCCTGTTGCGCAACTTGGAGTGCAGTGGTGTGATCTCAGCTCACGGCAACCTCCACCTCTTGGGTTCAAGCGATTTTCCTTCCTCAGCTTTCTGAGTAGTGGGATTACAGGCACCTGCCACCATGCCTAGCTAATTTTTATATTTTTAGTAGAGACGGGATTTCGCCGTGTTGGTCAGGCTGGTCTCGAACTCCTGACCTCAGGTGATCCACCTGCCTCAGCCTCCTAAAGTGCTAGTATTACAGATGTGAGCCACTGCACGTGGCCGATTTGCAAATATTTTCTCCCATTCTGTGAGTTGTCTTTTTCCTTTATTGGTAGGGTCTTTTGAAGCATCTTGCTGTTGTTATTTAAAATTTTTTAATTTTTAAAGTTATGCAAGGGATACTTAGATACAATGAAAAATTAGAAATTTTTGAGTTATACACAAAATAAAAGGAATAAAACATGTAAAATTTTACCATTCAGAAGTAACCACTATGAACATCTGGGGTTTAGTCCTTTTGTTAACGTGAGATCACATTATTTTTTAACCCTTTATAAATCTCATCAGTTGTGAGTAACTTTTCATGTCAGCAAATATATTTTTACAGCATCATTTTTAGGTTGTATAATGTTTAATCATATGGATGTACAGTTTATCCAGACAGTTCCTTATTGTTGGACACTTAAGTTGTTTCCAATGTTTCACTGTTTTAAATGAAGTAAAATCGTTATGTATATCCATGATTACTTTCTTTGGATAGAATTCTAGAATAAGATTGCTGTGTCAAAGTGCATGCTTTTTTAGGCTATGGAAACATGCAGCCAGTTTGCCTTCTGGAATGACTGTGGCCATCCGAGCCCCACCAGCAGTTTGTAGGAGATTAGCCCTTGGCCAAGAAGCGAATGAGGTACATGCAACAACAGCAATATTACTACTCTCAGTAATAGCAGTAAACACTTACATTGCATTTATGTGCTAGGCACAGTTCTGAGCACTTGTATATATGGACTCATTTATTCCTCACAAAACTGTCAAATTGATCCTACTAGTTTTCCATTACAGATAATTGACTCCAAGAGAGGTTAAGTAGTGACCCAGTGTCACCCCACTGAGCGTGGCAAGATTGGAACACTGGCAGTCTAGCTTCTGGGTCCTGGCTTTCACCCACCCTGCCTTACTGCTTCTTTATGACTATGTCATATGAAAATTATCGGCAGAGGGACCTATATGTGCAAAAGCCCAGACAGGAGAAAGGTTGATACTGTCAAACACGGTGCTGAATATTGCTCTAAAATATTCTTTATAATGCTAAGAAAGCTTCCTTTTATTCTTAATTCACAGAGAGGTTCATTCGGGAATAAATGAAAAATTCTAACCTCTTAAACCTCCCTTTTTTATTTTTGTTTTGCATCTTATAAACCAGGGATTTGCAAATTCTTTCTTAAAGGGTCAGGTAGTAAATGTTTTAGGCTTGGGGGACATAAGGTCTTTGTTGCAATAACTCGGCTCTGCAATTGTAGCTGAAAAGCTGCTGCGGAAGATATTGATATTTAAATTACAAAAGTAGGTGGCTGGCCGGTAGGCCATAGTTTTCAAATCTCTGCTGCAGGTGATCCTGTGAGTTTTGTCTCCTGACTCACTGATGCCGAGCCACTCTTGTATTCTGGAATAACCCAGCTTGACCAGGCCAGACTGACTGCTGCCATCTGTTCGTTAGTGTTTTATTTAGGATCTTTATGTCTCTCTTCAGGAATGAGATTAATCCATGTGTGTGTATGCTGCTTTGTCAAGCTTTGCTTCATAAAACAAATGGAAAAAATTTTCATATTTTTTTATGCTGTGGAACAAACAATGATTTAATCTTTGAAACACTCACTCATAGAATTTTCTCCCAAAGAAATGATCTTGGCCTCATGTCTTTTTGTGGAAGTAGTTCATTGAGATCTTTTCCACTTTCTTTCTTTTTTTTTTTTTGAGACGGAGTCTTGCTCTGTCACCAGTGTGGAGTACAGTGGCTCGATCTCGGCTCACTGCAACCTCTGCCTCCGGGGTTCTAGGGATTCCCCTACCTCAGCCTCATGAGTAGTTGGGATACAGGTGTGCGCCACCACACACGGCTAATTTTTTGTATCTTAGTAGAGATGGTGTTTTGCCATGTTGGCTGGGATGGTCTCTATCTCCTGACCTCGTGATCCGCCCTCCTTGGCCTCCTAAAGTGCTGGAATTACAGGCAAAAGCCACCGTGCCCAGCCCACTTTCTTTTAAGGTTATTGATCTCTTCGTGTTTTCTACTACTTTTGAATCAACTTTGGCAAGTTTTATTTTTCTGGAAAATCATTCACTTCATCTACATTTTCTAAGATTTTTCTCATTGGGCTCAGCCTCATAAACCTCTTAATAATTTCATTTTCTACTATAATGTCTTTTTATTTGATTTTTCTCATTCCTAATGGTATATATACTTTTAAAAATTAGATTTGATAAATGCTTATCTATTTTAATGGTCTTTTGAAATCTTGCTCTGGGGTTTAATTATCAATTGTAATGTTCTCCTTTCTAATATATTCATTTCTGTTTACAATTTTCTTTGGTCTTTCTGTTCTTTCCAATTTCTTGAATTATCAGATAATTTATTCTTTTTGTATAAAAGCAAAAACACTGAAGATAATTTTTTTTTTTTTTTTTTTTTTGGGGATACGGGCTTAGCTACAGCCCATACATTTTGGGACATATATCTCGTATTATTGATATTTCCTGAGTATCTGAGATTTTAGTTTTGGTTTTCTCTCTGACCCAGGAGGGCTTTAAGCATATACCTTTAAATCTCCAAAAGGTTGGTATTTTATTTAAAATTTCTCATTAATTTCTAGTTTTATTGCAGTATGGTCAGAAAATGTGACTGATAGGGGGTTTCATTTCTGGGACTTTACTGAGATTTGCTTTGTGGCTTTTTATTTTTTTTTCTAAGTGCTCCAAAGGTGCTGGGAAAGAAGGTATATCTTCTGTTTTTAGTGTACATCATATTTGTCTATTTAGTTTTCATTGTTTATGGTATTATTCAGACTGTCTTTCCGACTCTTTTGGAAATTTACTTGGTTATTCAGGATTGAGGGAAGTGTAATACCTTCCCCACAATTCATGTTCCTGTCTTTTCTTTGTACAGAACTCACTGGTTGGTTGTCTGTCTGTGCCTGACTCTGAGCCTGAGTTATAAACTCAAACCTTTAAGTATTTGGACTGGGAAAGAAAAATAAAGATTTAGAACTCAACAGCTAAATTGGGTTCTATTCTAACCATTTCTACCTAAGTGTCCACATTTGCCTGTGTGCTGGTGTGTGCCTTTGTGTGTTTCTGTGGGGGTATATGTGTGTTTCAGTATATACATCTCCCTTGGACATGACTGCAAGTCGGTTCTTCTGTGTGTCGGTCAATGTGTGAATTTGATATGTATATCTCTATATGTGTGTCACCCATAGCATCTTTTTCTTTAAATTGAACTTCAGACATCAAGGCTTGGGTCTGCCTTGTTTTAAGCTGACTTTTTCTAGAGTAGTTACAGGTCAGAAAGCTCTGCCACACTGTACCCTACCCCACCTGACCTTGTTTCCTCTCTCCTGGCTGCAGAAGACCCTCCGGGTAAGTGGGTCTGGTAGGATCTGGCTGCAGATTCAGCCTCACTCTGGTGCACGTTCCCTGCATGGTGTGTCTGGAGACCACCTGGCCACACGAGGGGTGTTAGGACCACACTTCCAGGACCGGTGGAGACTCGAGAACCTCATCCTACCCTCTCTCCAGGATGCCTGTTCAGGAACCCTTGGCCGGGCTCCAGCTTGTGTTCACCCTTAGTAAGCCAGAGCTCAGAGCACTTGACTTTAGTTTGAAGGGGTCACCAGCATTTCAGAAACTCTGTGATAGATGTTCAGCTCCCACTATAGAATTAGAACAGGCTACTGGGAGATCTTCTGGCCTATCTCATACTGAGGAAGAAAGCAAGCTCCAGAGTGAGTTCTGAGGCCATGTCCTTGGGTCTTCCCACCAAACTGGATGAGCTCTAATGGTACAGATGGGTGCAGACTGAGTGCTGGGACCTGGGTGGGCTTTTGGGGGAGACTGACCATCCCACCTTCAGGGAGCTTGCTGACCCTCCAGGTGACAGGACATGCCACCCTCCAAGACAGGACACAGCTGAAAGAGTATTCTAGACACTAGAGCTAAGAGGGCCTGCAGACGCACCATGTGCAGGAGGAGTTAAAAGGTAGGAAGGTCAGGAGTTGCCACAACAGGCCTATCTACCTTTTCCTGCAAATGAGAGTGGTGGAGGAAGGATGCGGTTGTCACACAGAAAAGGTGCTGTCACACACTTCCTTCTCACCTAATACTTCACATCTGGCAGGGTCTTTGGAATAAAGGGTACTGAGTGTTCGTTGATTTTCAGGGACTCTGCCTTGATTTGACCCTGGGGAGGCTGAGTGCTGATTTCCAATGCTTCCGTTATTGCCTGGGTAGGGAGGCAGATAGGCAGAATAGATAAAACTCTTTTGGGTCTGAATTTTCCTGGGTCTACTGCATTTTATTCATGAAGAATACATTACTGACATTTTCCCCAAAGAGTGATGCTATGTACCCTCTGATTTTGGCCTCAGTGTGCCATATCCCTCAGATACAGGAGGAACCAAGTTGATTATGCCCCTTTCACAGAAAGGAAAAGGGAGGCCTGAGGATTTGACAGAAACACACATGCTTGGGGGGCAGAGCCAGGGCTAGAGCCTCTGCCTCTCAACACCAACCAAATACTGACTCCTCTTCTTCAGTCTGCACAGTCTTTGGCCCCTGGAGAGGTGGAGGTTTCCTCTCTCTGCTCCCCCAAAATCACCCTTAGGAAAGCCTTGTGGTCCAGAGCAGCCAGCAGCAGAGGGAGGATTTCCAACTCTGGAGGACCCTACTAGGCTAGTCCTGTTTCTGAAATGGTCTCTTCTACCCACTTTCACTCAGGAAGAAGAGTTCATCGATTGGTGGAGCAAATTCTTTGCCTCCATAGGGGAGAGGGAAAAGTGCGGCTCCTACTTGGAGAAGGATTTTGATACCCTGAAGGTGAGGCCTCTCTTCAGTCTGACAGTCGCTGTGTGCATGTGCTGGGCAGTGGTAGACACAACAGGAAGAGAGCTTGTGCAGTAGATCCATTTATATTTGTCTCCTCATTCAGTGTCTGAGGGTGATGAATGCTGCTGGACCAGCTGGGTGAGAAAGCCACCCACCAATTTACAGCCAGAAGTGAATGTGGGCTAGGGTAACCAAGTACCAAAGTATTTAGAGGTAAAATGATCTGCGTTAACATGCCCCCAGCTCCCCTAAAATCAGGGAGCAAGCTAGATGTTGTGGGTGGCCCCCTGACCAATTTTCAGAATAGTCAACATTATTAATATTATATGACATTGAAAATGGTTGAAGCTTGGAGATGGGTACACAGGGATTTGTCGTCCTAGTCCGTGTCTTCTAGTGTTATTTGAACTTTTCTGTAATAGAAAATTTGTGTTAAAATAAAAAGAAAGTCAGCTTGGGAATGTACCCTTGACCCCTGACTCCTGCATTTGGGTCAGAAAATTACCTACAAATCTGAAAATACGGGAAACCCTGTTTCTGTGGAAAAAAACAGAAATGAGTCAGCCAAATTGTGGTATTTTGAGGAAATTATGCAAATATAATTATGCTTTGAAAAAGTAGGCTACTTTTTAAGAAGATAATCAGAGGTGACTCTGAAATTACTCCTTAAAGGAGTAGCATGATCTCCTGGCTAGGGTTGCCAGGTAAAATTCAGGATGCCCAGTCACATTTGAATTTCAGATTAACAATGAGTAGCTTTTTAAAATATAAGCATGCTTCAAATATTGCACAGGGCATATTTATTCAAATATTTGCACAGGGCAAATTATTGGTTATGAAACAGGAAAAGTTCCCTTATTCCCCTTGCAGGGCGTGCAGTGGGGATGTGGCTTGCTTCTTTAGTGCCCTCTGCTCAAACCTCTAGGGGAGCATACAGAGGGGCAGGTTGCGGGGCTCTGACTCCACAGCAGTGTCCAGGGATGAGTGTTTACAGCTGAAGCCTCCGTGGGCGTGCATTACAGGGTACCCTTTCAGCTTAGCTGTCCATAGGCAGCTTGTGTTAGTCAGCTCTTGTGTTACTGCAAAGGCAGAGGGCTTTCTGTATCCCAGGGTTTCTTGCCTTGGTGTACTGAAAGAATTGGATCACACGTGGGCTTGGAGAATGAGTGCAAGGTTTTATTGAGTGGAAGTAGCTCTCAGCAGATTGGGGAGCCAGAAGGGCGATGGAGTGGGAAGGTAGTTTTCCCCTGGAGTCGGGCTGCTCAGCGGCCTGTACTCTCCTCACATCACCCCAACCAAACTCTGCATTGTTCTGCTGGTTGATGGCCTGCCAGCCTGCTGGGGCCTGTTGGTGTGCTCCTACGGCAGTGCGTTCTTTTCAACATCCTGCTGCCCATGTGTTATTCTGCTGGTGTGTTCCTCTCTATGGCCAGCCACTTGTGTCTCTGCCTGCTAGGGTCTCGGGGTTTTTATAGGCACAGGATGGGGGCGTGGCAGGCCAGGATGGTCTTGGGAAATGCAACATTTGGGCAGGAAAACAGAAATGGCTGTTCTCCCCTAGGTCTCTGGGCACAGGCCCAGGGGCAGAGCCCTTGCCAGGGACCCCCCTCTAAGCAGTACTTCCCTGTTCCCCTTCTGTATCATTTATTTGAAATTCAGATTTAACTAGGAATTGTGTATTTTCACTTACTAAATCTGGCAACACTACTTCTGAATTATAAATGGGGGAGACTCTGTACCCCGCAATGACCTCCCAGGCTTGGAGAGGAGAAAATGAGAGATGGGGACAGGCTGTTAGACACATAGGAACATCCCCAAGAGCCCTTTGAAGGAGACTGGATGAGAGTGAGTTGAAGCTTGTCGGGGTAGCGTGTGGCCTGGGCTTTCAGGTGATTCTGTTGGTGCAGAGCTGCTGCTAGGCATTCCGGAGGGCAGTTTCACCAGGCAGCAAAAGTTGTCTCTGCTCTATGGGCCTGCCTGGTGAATTGTGCCTGGAGACCTGGCTGCTCAGCAATGAGGCACAGGCAGCAGCAGCTGCGATCCTCAGGCAGCAAGTTCTTCCTTGACTTGGTAGTTGGGTGTGTGAGGTTGGGCAAAGAGACAGAACTATTTGTGTACCAGGAAGAAGGTCTGACACATTAGGTCTGGCATGTGGTCCTGTGGCCTTGCCAAAAAGTCAGACAACCCAAGCAAGAATGAGGACTCCTGCCAGGGTGGCCCATGGCCCTGGCCCCTTGCTGCTCCCTCAGGTGCGGATGCTAAACTGGCACCCAGCCCTCCTGCTTGACCTCTCAGAGGAGGTCTCTGACAGCATCCAAGTGAAAATAGGCTGTCCAAAGCAAAATGCGTTCAAACTATTTCTGGGGGGAAACTAGACCTGGAAGAGACACTGGTTCTTTAAGGATAAGTAAATGGAAGAAAGCCACCACCACCAACATGGGTCTTTGAAAAATAGCCTGCCACGTTATGGAGAGAATGGAGGACACCGCGGGTACAGGAAAACAGATTTTAGAATCACTAGCATAGGGGGACGAAACAACTCATAATCTAAACAGAAAAATATAGGAACAAAAGACACAACCAGAAAGCATTAAAAACAGAAGTCATAGAAAACATACAGAAGAAAAAGAATAAAGCACCTTAATGTTTCTAATTAATAAAAATGGATTAAACTCCCCTATTAAATGATAAGGACTCAGACTATATCAAAAGTCAAAATTCATTGTACTGTCTTTAAAAGACAGATCTAAGATAGTACAACTTAGAATGGCTAAAAAATATTTTGGAAACAATATGGTAAGTGTAAACAAAAGGAAAACAAAAGTGAAAACAAAATTTAAAGTAAAAGAGCAAAGGAAACAGAATGTTTTATGTAAATAAAAGATGTACATCTCAGTGAAAAGACTCAAATATTTATGGATAGAATAGTAAAGCTTAGAAATACTTAAAGCAAAAATGGATAAGAATATGTAAACTAATATCTCACACAGACAAAAGCAAAATGACAGAAATTATTTCATTATACCTTTCTCCTTAACTGATCAAGCAGACAAATAAGAAGATAAAAGATCTGAATAACAGGTAACTGCTTTTTAAGCTACATGAAGTTAAAGTTATAGCTTTAAAATAGAGCATAAAAATAATAAAAAATGGTGAATACGTTTTTTCCTAATGCTCAGAGAATACTTAACAAAATTTGATCACATATTAGTTTTGTAACAAGTTACTAAAAGCAGAAATCAGACAAGACAGATTGTAATGCAATAAAATGAGAAATTAATAACAAAAGTTTAAACAAAAAGTTCAACCACTTAGAAATTTAAAAAATATTTTATTGGGACTTCCAGTATGAACATGGCTGCATAAATCAGCATTTTTCCTCTTTTCTCTTGGAAATCATTCAAACCCACAAAATCCATTTTCAGAAAAGTTGGAAACAAATAGAAGCCACAGATTTCAAAATATATGTAAGGGCTGCTCAAAGACAACTGAAATTGGTTAGAGGCCACTCAGCAGTAAGTGAATAGAAGGTACATGCAGAATAATGAAAGATCTGCTACCAGACTGGTAGCAGATCTCAGAAAGCCCTAACAAAAATATACTTTCTAATGGAAGAATGTTGATAATTATTTAAGACAGGTGGTGGGTACATGGGGGTTTATTATCTATTCTCTTTACTTGTGTGTGTTTGAAAATTTTCATAGTAGTTTCAAAATACAGTTCCTGAAAGTGAGGTTTCACCATGAAATATAAATGTTACATTCTTTGTTTACAACTGTGGATATGGAAACTTTGGAGACGGGTGGAGGCTGATGAGAGAAACCTCTTAGACCTGGTTTGATTCAGAGAAGCAGAGATGGAGCTACATGAGAATTATACAAATAAGCCATATTTTCAGGAAGCAGTCTGCCTCTGTGGTGGGAACAAAGGAAGTAGCTGGTCTAAGAAAATCCAACTCATTTAGCGAGAAATAATTTTTTAAAATGGCATAGCATGAATTCAAAAACCCTGTAAAAAAGAAAATCAAAATTAAAACTTATCAATAGAAGAGGGCATATAGCTACTTGAAAAATTTTGCCAAGGAGCAGATGACATGAAATGTGTTGCTGTGAACTTTTTAGAAATGGGGCAGTCAGAATGCAAAACAGAAATGAAAGAAGTCAAGAGATGATGAGATGAGTGATAATTTGCACTGGCAGGACTCAGGAAAGAAAGAGATAAAAACGTGAAGTTAGAAGGAGCACAGAGCAGAATGGCCACACTATAAAAGTAAGCAAATGAGAATGGAAATAATGAAAAAGTTATAAAGGAACAAAGAGAAAATGACAGATATAGAAGTCAGGGAAAGAAGACCTAACATTTGCATAATTGGAGTCTCTGAGGAAAACAGCAAAAATAGTAAAAAAATTACAGAAGAAAAGTAATGGTTTAATAAAACCTTACTGAAATAAAATAGTTGAATATACATATTTAAAAAGTTCATAGTGTGTCAGGAAAAATTGATGAAGATTGGTCAATCTGAGACATATTCTAATAAAATTATCATACTTTAGAGATAAAGAAATAATTCTTTGGGTCATACCTCCTTCCCACCCCTTGAAAAGAAAAAAGCAACGTTAAGTCATTTAAAATAGGAACTAAATCAAAGTGGCTTCAATTTTTTTCACAACAGCATTCAATATCCAAAGACAATAAAACACCAATATAAGATCATCAAGGAAAGACAGGGTGACCTGAGGATTATATGTTCAGCTAAGCTGCCCTGCAAGCATAAAGGCTACAGATAATCAGTTACACATATTCAGGAACTCGGGTAATATGGTTCCAGTCAGCCTGTATTGAGGGAACTCCTAGGGGATGAACTTTGGCTAACTGGGAAGTTAACCAGAGGGCCAGGCATGGTGGCTCACACTTGTGATCCTAGCACTTTGGAATTACACCCAGCAGGTGGATCATGAGGTCAAGAGATTGAGACCATCCTGGCCAACATGGTGAAACTCTGTCTCTACTAAAAAAATACAAAAATTAGCTGGGTGTGGTGGCATGCACCTGTAGTCCCAGCTACTTGGGAGGCTGAGGCAGGAGAATTACCTGAACCCGGGAGGCGGAGGTTGCAGTGACCCGAGATTGCACCACTGCACTCCAGCCTGGCAACAGAGTGAGATTGTCTCAAAAAAAAAAAAAAGAAACCACAGCAGAAGGACTGGTTGTAGTTCAAGGCTGTAGTGAGCTATGACTGCACCACTGCACTCTAGCCTGGGTAATAGAGCAAGATTTTGTCTCCAAAAAAAAAAAAAGACTGAATATGGTCATATTTTATCCTAGAACCAAAATGAAAACAAATGGAAGGGTTAAGATAATAGGTAAGAATATAAATATCATATATACTGAAAATGTAGAAATGATAAAACTGACAAAAATTAGGTGGAGAAAGACAAAAGAGTATGGAATATACAGCAAGGACAGTGATTGCTAGATGTTAAATACAGTGGACAGATATTATTTGAAATTGGCAAGTCACATAACAGGCATAGAAGCAGGTTACAAGTAAAAGGTACAAAGGTAAATGTTAAGGAAGATATTATTGTCTAAAGCTGGGTAATAGAAAGAGGGAGATAAAATTGGATTATTTTATTATTGCTACAGTAGGGACCCTATAAATACTATGCCTAAAGACATAGAGGGCTAAGTATTATCAGAATATATAAATATGTAATAATACTAGAACAGAAGCTGAGGTCATCCCAGCTGTCAGAAGAACTGTACACATACACCACAGCCCTCCTCTTCACACACAGAAAATGGACCGTGCAAAGATTAAAAAAAAAAACCCTGTGAAATGAGATATAAATACATGACATGAATATATAATTATAAAATAAATGTAAAAACAAGACTAAACATATCTGTCATGTCAATACATGTTGCAGCAGTCATTTATTAATTAAAACATTTAAATCAGATTTCAAAGCAAAATCTAACTTTGAAATAAAAAGATATATAACGTTTGAAAAAAAGATTGGGAAAATGTGTGCCAGGCAAATGCAAATGAAATGACAGCAGAAGTCATAATCTTAATATTAGATGAGAGAGTATTCAGGTTCTTAAATAAGACAGAGGATGACTCTTTAGAATGCTAAATGGTACAATTCCAAGATAAGACAGTTATGAGAATATATGCTAAATAATATAACATCAATACTTACAAAACACAACTTACAGGAGATATAAGAAGCAATAGAAACACACTGGTTGGTAGGGGGAGATTTAATTCCATTCTTTCAGTTCATGTCAGATCAAGGAGACAAAAATGTTAGAGGAGGCCTGGTGTGGTGGCTCACGCCTATAATCCCAGCACTTTGGGAGGCTGAGGTGTGCAGATCACTTGAGGTCAGGAGGTTGAGACCAGCCTGGTCAACATAGTGAAACTCCATCTCTACTAAAAATACAAAAATTAGCTAGGCGTGGTGGCACAAGCCTGTAATCCCAGCTACTCAGGAGGCTGAGACAGGAGAATCGCTTGAACCTGGGAGGTGGAGGTTTTAGTGAACCAAGATAGCATCACTGCACTCCAGCATGGGCGACAGGGCAAGACTCTGTTTCAGAAAAAGAAAAAAAAAAAATAGAGGTTATAGAAGGCTTGGCATGATTAGTAACCTGATTTAACCCAGTAGCCTGAAAATAGAGACTACAACTGTGGCACTTTTACCAAAATTGACCATGTAATAAGCCATGAAGAAAACTTTAGTAAATTTCAAAAAGTGAGAATACCACAGACAACATTTTCTCATTGTAATGCGATAAAATTAGAAATTTGTAACAAGATCGAAAGCCCAGAAGGCCTCTTCTTCCTGGAAAATTTAAAGAATAAAAAACTCTATTTTAACAATTCTTGGGTGAAGGAGAAAATACTGACAGAAATCACAGAGCATCTAGGAAACAACAAAACACTACATATTAGAGCTTAATGGTTATAGTTAAAGTAGCATTCGGAGGAAATTTGTGGCCTTAAGAAATTACATTAATTACAAAAGAATGAAAACTAATTAAGGATCTAAGTCTGGGATCAAATAATAAAGGTAAAACTGTAATTACAGAATGCCAGGAAAATGAAAATGGAAACATATATCAAAACAAATGAGGCAATGCCAAGACAGTAGTGAGCAGAGACAATTTCATATAAGTAAATATTTTCATTATCTGGAAAAAGGGAGTGAAGTAAATAAAGCTTCAATTCAAGAAGTAGAAAGAATAATGATAATGAAAAGCCCTTAAAACATTGGGACAAAAAAGAAAAAGAAAAAAAGGGAAAAAAAAAAGCAGAAAAAATTGGGAAAAAAAATTATGAGTTGAACTGAAAAATCAAATAATTGGCACTTTGATTGGAATGAACCTACTAAAATAGATAACTCTCCAGCGAATCTACTTTAGAGAAATAGAGAAAACCAAGCCAAAATCCGTAAGGAAAATAGGGACATAACAGTAGAGATAATTGGGAGTTAGGACATTTTAGAAAAATTCTAAGTATATTTCTATATTAATAGATTTGAAAATCTCCTTAAAATGAGATAATGTGAAGGAAAAGAGAAATACCAGAACTGTCTCAAGAAGCAGCAAAAACTATGAAAGAAACAGGAAAATTATCAAAGAATGACCTTCAAAGAGAGAGCTGGAGCCAGGGAATTATGAAGTGAATTTCCTAAATTTTCAAATAATAAATAATTCATCTGCTATATATGCTGTTTTACAGCAGGGAAAATATTAAAATGTAGAAAACTTTGATTTTTATAGAGCTAGAATTACCACCAAAATCTGATAAAGTTCAGCCATATGTATAAATATCATTTATGACATGAATATATATGAAAAATCTTAGAGAAATAATAGCAAATGAAATCTAACCAATAATAAAATAATGTCATGAAAACCAAATTGGCTTTATTCCAGGAATATAAAAAGTTCAAACATTAGGAAATCATGAACAGTATTCATCATATCAGTAGATAACATTAACAAAGATTATTTCAGTTGGTGCTGAAAAGCATTCAATAAAGTTCAGTATCTCTTGATGATTTATAAGATCAAGTAACACATTGGAAATAGGAGTTTCCTTAATGTTAAAAAGAACATCTTTGAAGCCAACAACCAACATCCAGCTTTATTACTTCAGAAGATTTCTTTACTGTGAAAATTGAGCCTGTATTTCTCAAGAATGTTCCTAAGGGCATTTGTCTGGTGAGAGAGTCCATGGCTTATTGATTGTAGATTACTGAAATGCTCTGTGACTCAATATAGGTTAAGGTACTGAGTGAAACACTAAGGCAGTCCTTTCGATGAAGACAAGACCCACCATGATCATGTTAATGTTATCACTAACATTGTTCTGAATTTTCTAACCATTACAATGTCAACAAAAAGAAACAGGTCGTTCATTTTAGGAAGGAGATGACAAAATTATCCCTGTGTCTGACTGACTTGCTTACCACCTGAAGAGAACCAACTGAAAAATTAGTAGAACCCCTTAAGATGGCAGCAACTATTTAGAAAATCTATTGGAAGAAAAATTCACATTCATAATACCAACAAAAAAGGCTTCATGAGGAATAAACTCAACAATAAACACCTAGGCTCTGTAAGAAGATGCCTATAAATAATAAAAGTCTAGGGTAAGCTGAGAATCAGATCATGTTCCTGTATTAAAATGTTAATACTATAAAGATACCAATTCCCCTGTTCAAAATTAGTTTTAAGTTTAATGCAAGCCTAACGAAAATTCCAAAGAAACGTTTGTTTAGAATGGAACTTCATGTTTTAAAATTTCATCTGGAAGAACATCAGGTAATGAAACAGGTTATGAAGCCACAGTGATTAAAACATGGTATCAGTGAAAAACGCACAGATCAACAGAGCAGAGATCACAAATGGAAGGATGCGTGAGCATTTGACATATTACACAAGTCATGGGAAAGGGAGAAGAAGTTTAAACAAATATGATGCTTAGATAATTACCTAACCATTTAGCAAAAAATAAATTCTTGCCTCACACTGTGTACCAAATTGAATTGAGTGTTGAATAATCTTGCTATGAAGACATTTTAAGCATAATTTGAAAGGCAAACGCTATAAACAAAAAGATCTTTAGATGAGATGTTCTAGAAATTTCTGGTATGGCTAAAAAATCGTAAATATAAACAAAAATAAGATAACCAAACATGACCATACATGTAATATAAACACAAACATAAACATACCATAAATAAAAATATCATAAATATAAACATAACTGAAAGGCACGTGACAGATTGGGACAAATATTTGATAGACTGAAGGTTAATATCCTTTATAGACCAAGAAGTCTTTCAAATCACCGCAAAACAGAAAACAGACACAAATAGATGGAAAATGTACAAGTGACAAGGATGAGCAGAAGAAATACAAATGGCTGATAAACCCATGCAAGTTTCTCTATTATTTTTATTATCTCTATTAAATAAATGCAATTAAAAATTCAGCATGCCATCTTCCATCTATCAAATTAACAAAGTTAAAGAAGGGTGAAAATGTTCAGTGATGGTGAAAGACTGGGAGTGTGGGCTCTGTGGATACGCTAGTACACTGTGGGTAGGAGTATATGCATCTGTAGTTTTCCAGAGAGCAATTTGACTGTGCGCATCAAAGGTCTTAAAATGTGCATACTCCTTGACCAGGAATTCTTTTTCTAGGAGCTTATCATAAAGATAAATTTAAACAAGTACAATAGAACACTTGGAGTTTTTAAAACTCCTGTACCCTATAAGTGATTTAAAAAAATAATGGTGGCTGGATCTGGTGGCTCACGTCAATAATCTCTCTACTTTGGGAAGCTGAGGTAGGAGGGTTGCTTGAGGCCAGGAGTTGGAGACCGGCCTAGGAAACATAGTAAGACCCCATCTTTACAGAAGGTAAAATTTAAAAAAAATTTGAAAAACTGAAAAACTAAATGTTCATTATATCTTGTGATACATTTATAAAATTTAATGTCATGTTGTCATTAGGAAGAGTATTATGGAAGTATATTTTTTGATCTTTTAAAGATTTTCATGGTACATCATTAGATTAAAAAACAAGTTACAGGCCAGGCACAGTGGCTTACACCTGTAATCCCAGCACTTTGGGAGGATGAAGTGGGAGGATTGCTTGAGTTCAGGAGTTTGAAACCAACCTGGGCAACATGGCCAGAACTTGCCTCTACAAAAAAAAAAAAAAAAAAAAAAAGAACAATTAGCTCGGTGTGGTGGCACACCTGTAGTTCCAGCTACAGGAGGCTAAGGTAGGAGGATCATTTGAGCCCAGGAGGTCAAGGCTGCAGTGAGCTGTGATTGCACCACTGTGCTCCAGCCTGCATGACAGAGTGAGACTTTTCCCCTCACTTGCCCCCTCCGCCCACAAAACAAGCTACAACACAAGTTTGTATCTTGTGAGTTCATAATTTTGGTTAAAAAATTATATATATAAAGAAGATATATAAAGGACATATACCAAATGCTTTCAAATAACTAGTTATTTTTGAGAATCAGAATTTAAGACAATATTAAATTTTAAAAATATTTGCTTATATTTTTCTAAATTTTGAATAACAAGCCTGTATCACTTACATAATTAAGTATTTATTACAAAAGATAGAACTTGAGCTTCAAGGAAGAGACAGAATTTGAGCTGGGCTTAAATGAGAAATAGTATTTAGAAAGATGATTTCAGATGTGAGCGATTTAGCATGTATATTAACCTGTTTAATATTACTGTTAGGTACATTTTATCAGCACAATAAAAAACACCTTGCTGTTTTATTAAAGCCTAAGCAATTCTAAAACACTGCTTTAACAGATAATAATCATTGGCTATTTGAGAAGAGACAGGTACATCAATTGAGTTAACACATTTAAAGTGATGCTCAGAAGACATGCTTAGCTTGATATTTGATACCATTGTCATTGGATATCTTGTATGTGAACATTTTTGCTTGAAATGCTGACCCGTTAATTTTCCAGACATTTGTCACAGTCTTCAAATAAAACGTCAGTCCACTCTTTTGTTCATTCATAATCTTTGTATTTTAAAAAATGTACTGCCCATGTCTCTGATGAGTCTCAGGTACTTAGAATATTTGATTAACCAGAAAACCCTGTTCCCTAATGGAGCTGAAGAAATATCGTCCCCTTTGCTCCCTTCCCCTGGACTTTTCTTTCTGTCTCCTCTGTTCCTCCCTGGCTCCCTCTGTGACCTCTCTACCTCTCCAACCCTGTGCTCTTCTTTGCCTTCATTCCTTTATTTATTTATTTATTTTGGTCATTTTCCTTCCTTTTCTTCTTCTCTCTTCCTTCCCTGTCTTTGTTCACTCTTGTACTGTTGCATTTCCCCTCCTTCTCTTGTTTCCTCTTCCTTTGTTGTTGCTCTACTTTCTTTCTTTCTCTTGTCCCCTCCTCTAATCCGCAATGCATGGCAGGTCTATGACACACAACTGGAGAAAGTGGAGGCCTTTGAGGGCCTGTCTGACTTTTGTAACACCTTCAAGCTGTACCGGGGCAAGACGCAGGAGGAGACAGAAGATCCATCTGTCATTGGCGAATTTAAGGTAAATCCTTGAGGACATGTCCATAACCCAGGTGGGCCTAAGACTATGGTGTTGAGCATTCAGTGAAGGGGAGGGGTCATAACCACAGTGGTGACCCTGGTGCTGACGTTGGTAACTCTGTGGGTAACAGAGATGGTGATGGTGATGCCACCAACACAGAATCTGACTGTGGTGATGGGATGGTGTTGGGCTTGGTGGTCTCGGTGGTGGTGACTCTGGTAGAGATGAGAGTGATAGTCATGATGGTGATTGTGTTGGTGACAATTACATTAGTTTGTTTTTAGTCTGTTTTCATGCTGCTGATAAAGACACACCCAAGACTGGGAAGAAAAAGATTTAATTGAACTTACAGTTCCACATGGCTGGCAAGGCCTCAGAATCATGGCGGGAGGTGAAAGGCAGTTCTTACATGGCAGCAGCAAGAGAAAATGAGGAAGAAGCCAAAGCAGAATCCCTTGATAAACCCATCAGATCTCATGAGACTTATTCACCATCACAAGAGTAGCACGGGAAAATGGCCTCCATTATTCAATTACCTCCTCCTGGGTTCCTCCCACAACACGTGGGAATTCTGGAAGATACAATTCAAGTTGAGATTTGGGTGGGAACATAGCCAAACCATGTCATTCCACCCCCTGGCCCTCCAAATCTCATGTTCTCACATTTTAAAACTGATTATGCCTTCCCAATAGTCTCCCAAAGTCTTTACTCATTTCAGCATTAACCCAAAAGTCCACAGTCCAAAGTCTCATTTGAGACAAGGCAAGTCCCTTCCACCTATGAGCCTGTAAAATCAAAAGCAAGCTAATTACTTCCTAGATACAATGGGGGTGCAGGTTAGGTAAATACTTCTGTTTCAAATGGGAGAAATTGGCCACAACAAAAAGGTTATAGGGTCCATACAAGTCCGAAATCCAGTGGAGAGTCAAATTTTAAAGCTCCAAAATGATCTCCTTTGACTCCAGGCCTCACATCCAGGTCATGCTGATGCAAAAGGTAGGTTCCCATGGTATTGGGCAGCTCTTTTTCTGTGGCTTTGCAGGGTACAGTCTCACTCCTGGCTGCTTTCACGGGCTGGCATTGAGTGTCTATGGCTTTTCCAGGTGCACACTACAAGCTGTCAGTGGATCTACCTTTGTAGGTTCTGGAGGATGGTGGCCTTCTTCTTACAGCCCCACTAGGCAGTGCTCCAGATGTGGGGTTCAGAACCCCTAGATTTCCCTTCTGTACTGCCCTAGCGGAGGTTCCCCAGAGGGTCCTGCCTCTGCAGCAAACTTTTGCCTAGGCATCCAGGCATTTCCATACATCTTCTGAAATCTAGGTGCAGGTTCCCAAACCTCAGTTCTTGACTTCCATGTACCTACAGGCTCAACACCGCCTGGACGCTGCCAAGGCTTGGGGATTCCACCCTCTGAAGCAACAGCCCAAGCTATACATTGGCCCCTTTCAGCTACAGCTGGAGCAGCTGGGACACAGGGCACCAAGTCCCTAGGCTGCACACAGCACGGGGACCCTGGGCCAGGCCCACAAAACCACTTTTTCCTCCTGGGCCTCTGGGCCTGTGATGGGAGGGGCTGCCATGAAGATCTCTGACCTGGCCTGGAGACATTTTCCCCATGGTCTTGAGGATTAACCTTAGGCTCTTTGCTACTTATGCAAATTTCTGTAGCCGGCTTGAATTTCTTCTCAAAAAATGGGTTTTTTGATTCTTGTAATGGATGCTTCCTGGAAGGTAGTGTCACATGGAACCTCTTAATCTCAGCATCTGGAGCTCCAGAAAGGGAAGATTTCAAGTCAGATAGAATTCTATATATACCATTTCTTTGGAACCTTCAGCCTTCAAGATTCCAGCATCATGACCTCAGTTTCAACACAGTTGTCCTTAGTCCTCATGCCACTGCTTTTGGTGCTGCCTGTTGTCAAAGCAGTAGAAGCTAGTGATGCAGTTGCCCTCTTGTTAGGTGTGTTTCTCAGCATTATAGGCATTTGTGCCTGCTTGGGGGTATATGCACAAAAAAGAAATGGACAGATGTGACTTTGAAAGGCCTACTGAATCAAACTTCACCCTTTTCAACCTTTGTGCTATAGAGGCTAAATCTGAGCTTTGGTGTCTGAAAATTTCCAATAATCAGCAAATAAGGGAGTTTTACATTTTTTGTTGTTTCCATGAAATGGGAACAAACATATATATATAAATTGGAAAAAAAATGTTTTCTTTGCAACAAATAATACACAGAAAAATGCAACCTATAATTTGTATTGCTAGTTGGAAAGCAGGTCAAATAAGTAAGATGGCTGAAATTTACGTAAGTAATATTTCATAGTTTTAGAATTCTCAAAGCATGTGAAATAGGAAGAAGGAAGTTCTTGCCCAGAATCTTAGGAAATCACCACTATTCGGTTATAATCACTGCCTCCTGAATTGTTGAGGACTCTTTCTCCATCTTTTTGTTAGATTTTTGTTTTGTTGTCTTTCAAGTTAATATTGTATTTAGATATCAGAGAGTCAGCCAAAAAGGGAAACTTTTATCTCTGGGGAAAAAACGTTTAGAAAAATGTATTCAGTGTATCTAACACTGAAAGGCAGAAAAAAATTAATGTTAAAAAAGGCTATAGACATTGACATGGAAAAGAGATTTATTATTAAGAAAAAACTTTATATTAACTGAGTAACATCCTTTTGATGAGAAGAGCTATATTAAATATAAACCAATTATGTTGTTAAAAAAATGGATTTTTCTTTTCTCCTGCATCATCAAGCTGCAAATTTTCTGAACATTTATTCTCTGTTTCTTTTTTAAAACAGAATACTTTTAACAGCACCCAAGTCAACTTTTGGATGCTTTGCTGCTTAGAAATTTCTTCCACCAGATACCCTAAATTACCTCTCTCAAGTTCAAAGTTCCACAAATTTCTAGGGCAGGGGCAAAATGCCACCAGTTTATTTGCTAAAACATAACAAAAGTCACCTTTGCTCCAGTTCCCAACAAATTCCCCATCTCCATCTGAGACCACCTCAGTCTGGATTTTATTGTACATATTGCATTTTGGGCAAATCCATTCAACAAGTCTCCAGGAAGTTCCATAGTTTCCCATATTTTCTTGTCTTCTTCTGAGTCCTCCAAACTGTTCAACCTCAGCCTGTAACCTAGTTCCAAAGTCACTTCCACATTTTTTAGTATCTTTTCAGAAACACCCCACTCCTGGAACCAATTTATTATATTAGTCTGTTTTCACTGGTGATAAAGATATACCCAAGACAGGGAACATAAAGAGGTTTAATTGAACTTACAGTTCCACATGGTTGGGGAGGCCTCAGAATCCTCAGAATGGTGGGAGGTGAAAGGCAAGATCTTACATGGTGGTGGCAAGAGAAAATGAGGAAGAAGCAAAAGTAGAAACCTCTAATAGACCCATCAGATCTCATGAGACTTACTCATTATCACGAGACTGGCACGGCCCCCATGATTCAATTATCTCCTCCTGGGTTCCTCCCACAACAGGTGGGAATTCTGGGAGATACAATTCAATTTGAGATTTGGGTGGGGACCAAGCCAAACATATCAACAATGATGATAAAAATGAAAATTAACCCTTTCTTCTTTTCAGGGCCTCTTCAGAATTTATCCCCTCCCAGAAGACCCAGCCATCCCCATGCCCCCAAGACAGTTCCACCAGCTGGCTGCCCAGGGACCACAGGAGTGCCTGGTCCGTATCTATATTGTCCGAGCATTTGGCCTGCAGCCCAAGGACCCCAATGGGAAGGTAACTTTCCTAGAGCCCTTACCTCTCCCAGAGCAGCAGGCTCAGGTACAGGTGGCCTGCAGAACCTGGACACAAACTCTGCCTCAGGGAGTTCATAGTAGGTTGGGAAACAGATAAATGCACAAAACTGAGAGGTGCCTGGATGGAGTTCTGTTAAGGACAAAGTGCTCTAGAAGGTCAGGAAAGGTCAATGTCAGTACAGGACTTTGGGAAAATGGAGAAGGCTTCCTGGAAGGAATAGGACTCTTAGGGTAGATGAGATTTTGACAGACTGGGAGGGAGAAGAAAATAGTGTTTTAAGAGGGATCAAAAGCATAGGCAAAGGTTTGAAAGAAAATTGCTTAATGTTTGTCTAGAACAAGAATAAGGCATAAAGATAAGTAAGGCTGAAGGTGTAGGTTGGGACTGTCAGTGGTGAGTGGGGAGGAGTGATGGGGGAGAGGAGCAGGGTTAGTAACTGCCATGCCTAGTCCTGGTGGAGCCCCAGGCAAAAGGGAATGCTGGTAATGCTCATCCTGTCTTTATTTAAAATTTTGATATTTTGTTCATCATGAACTATTGACATTGATTTTAATTTTTAAAACATTGCATTAAAATACTGTTTATCTTGATCACTGTTTTGGCCTTTTGTAACATTTTGTGCCCAATGCAAGTGCCTAAGCTGTCTGCCTCGAGTCAGTACCTGAGATGGAAAGGGGAGATTTGAAGGAGGGAAGGAGTCTGGCATTATGGGGAGATGGCAGGGGTGGGAGGTGAAAGAAATGTTGGGAGGAGAAAGAAAGAGGAAAGGAGAGGCAGGGATGAGGCCTCATGTGCGTTTACAGACATGAGGCTGGGTCCCCTCTTGCCTCCTTAGGCAGGTTTAGGCCTAGCATGTGTCCTTCAGGTGGTGGGTGGAGGCCTGGTGTCCCACCCCTGTAGCCCCACCTTTCAAGGGGCAGAACAGAGCAGTCCTTAGCCTGGGCACCACTGATAGCCTCCAAAGTGTGGTCATGGCCAGCAGGTTCGTTTGTACGCTTGAAGCCTTCTCGATGCCAGACTAACCTTGGGCACTCTGTAGCCCTAGCTGTTGGGCCACTGCTGAGGGGTGCTGGTGCTTGCAGGAAGCATGAGGGGTGACCTCCCTGGGCTAGCCTAGGCTGCCATAGGCTGACTGCCCCTCTCCCTTTCCATATACTTAAGCAGAGGTCGCAGAGAGGACCCCAGCCTGGCCTTGTCATGTGTGTAATACAGACTGTTGTGTTTCCGGTAAGGGCCCGGCCTCTCCCAGTGGAGCAGTAGACTGGGAGCGTGAAGGACTCAGGCACCTATTCCCGCTGCTGGAGCCAAGGCCAGAAGCCCATGTCAGGGGCCAAGTGGAGTGGTGTGGTGTGTAGGACAGGCCCTGTCCTGGCAGGACACAGCCCACATCTCAGTTTCCTGAGGGCTACTCCCTCATCCCATTCAGAGGCAAGTCACTCACAAAGTCCCAAAGACATGTTGGGAAAGTGATTTCACAGAAGCATTTTGTCTCCTTCTCCAGTGTGATCCTTACATCAAGATCTCCATGGGGAAGAAATCAGTGAGTGACCAGGATAACTACATCCCCTGCACGCTGGAGCCTGTATTTGGAAAGTAAATTGGGGCATCTTGGGTCTTGGGGTGGAGGAGCCAGACAAGATGGCCTGCAGTCTAGTGGGGGAGTTGTGGCTGGCACTGTGAAGTCTCTACCTCCTGGAGCAAAACTGTATTCCTTAAATCTTGCATGTCTATGGTGGCATAGCATCGGCTAGCTCTTCTTTAGCTGCTAAAGACTTAATCCCAGCAGAAGCTCCTAGTTAAACACTAAACAATTACCTCTAAGATCAGAAATCTACATGGCTTGAGCCCAGGAGTTTGAAACCAGCCTGGGCAACATAGCAAGACCCCATCTCTACAAAAAATAAAAAAACTTAGCCAGGCATGATAGTGCATGCCTGTGGTCTGAGCTACTTGGGAGGCTGAGGTGGGAGGTGTAACCTCAACTCCCTTGAGCCTAGGAGTTTGAGGTTATAGTGATCTGTGATAACACTACTGCACTCCAGCCTGGGTGACAGAGCAAGACCTTGTCTCAAAAAAAAAAAAAAAAAAAAGAAAAGAAAAGAAAAAAATCTCTACGTGAAAACTCAGAAGATGCATTTGCTAATTCTTCTTTTTTTTTTAAGATAAACATTTACTTTGGAATAATTTTAGATTTACTAAACAGTTACAGAGATGGTGCAGAATTTCCATATACCCTTTACTCAATTTCCCCCACTGATAACATCTTACCTAACCATGGGACATTTGTCAAAATGAAGAAATCGTCTTTGGTGCATTATGATTAACCAAACTCTAGACTTTTTTTTTTTAGGATTTCGTCAGTTTTCCCACTAATGTCCTTTTACTAATGTCTCGGTATACGACAACCTAGTATACGTCATTGCATTTAGTAATGAATTCTCTGTAAGTGCCCCACATGTGTCTGTAGCAAGAGCTAGAGGAAGAATGTAGACCCAAGATAGTAAAATGATTCCTGAAATCTAAGGACAAGGAAAGGAAGAATCAAGCCCCATTGTATGGAGGTAGTACTTAGGCATCCTGAGTTGCTCTTTGGATGTGAGCTTGTTTAGGCCAGAGAGGGGAGGATGCAGACGGAGGGTGGTGGCTGTTTCTCTGGCACCTCCAGGAGAAGACGCCTACTGTTCTGTTGTCATCAAGTCACATATTGCATTTATAAACTGGAATCTGTTGAGTTAGTTGTGGTCACTCACCCTGCAGTGAGGACCCAATCTCCTTGGGGAAATGCAGCTTTTGAAGGTTAACCAGCCCTGGCCAGTGATGAGCCCCCACCAAGCAGGGATTGGAGGGAAGTTGGTAGGTGGGAGAGAGGAACTCTGTATGGTTAGCTCCAGGGACTGGCGCAGGGCCTCAGGTTAGTGGTGATGAGGCAGTGAGCAGGGCCTCTTCCACCGTGGGTGGGGGCGCGTCAGGGCTCAGGGGACATAGAGGAGCCAGTGTAGGAACATACCCCTCCCATGCCTGTTTCCCCATCTCTCCCCAGTCCTGGCCGAGCTGGTCTGCCTGGTGCTTTGAGCCTCCCTCAGATCACAACAGAAACCCTTCCATTCTATAACCCGTGTGTCAGACAAACATAACGCATGAGGTAGAATCAAAGCACAACTTGGTTTTGTCAGCATGTATTCCATGGTGTTACCTTCTCCTCTCCCCTGCAGAAACTGACAGGCAGCTGACGTTTCTGCTTACGTTGAGCTCAGCCACTTTATCTCACAAACCCACAGTCTCAGGCCGTAACCCATCAGCCATTTGTATGGAATCCTGAGCTCCCTGAGGCTCTAGGGGAGTGTGTCCCCTTTTTGGGTGCAGCTGTGTATGTATATAGGTGTGTGTCTGTGCATGTCTGTGTGTATGTGGGTGTCTGTATGTGTGTCTGCGTATATGTGTGTGTATGTATGCATGTGTGTATGTGTGTTAAGGAATGTGCATGTGTGTCTGTTCATGTGTCTGTATGTGTGGGGTGTGTGTATATATGTGTATGTGTATATGTGTGTGTATTTATGTGTGTGTACATGCATGTGTGTGTAGGTGTCTGTGTGTATGTATGTGTATTTGTGTATGTATGTGTGTATGTGCCTGTGTGTATGTGTGTGTCTGTGTCCATGTGTCCATGTATGTGGTGTGTGTGTGTGTGTGTGTGTGTGTGTGTATGTGTGTAGGGAAGGAGGGGCCCTGCCTTCCTCCATTCCTGGGTCTAATGTTTCTCCCTTCCTGCTCTGGCTGACCTCTGAGCTTCTAACTCCTGTAGAATCAGGGCTAGGGAGAGGGCCCTGTCCCAGGTGCTCACCACCCCTGTCATCTGGGCACTCTCTGGATGGCAGATGTTGAAAGCCGACTTATTTTCCTGTGGGTGCTTTCCAGAGATTCCTCAGAGAGCCCCCCGATGAGCCCTCCCACTGCACCTCCTGGGATATGGCAGATGCTGTGTCCCTTTAGCTGCTGTTCCTGTCCCCTGGTTCTCAGATGGTCTACTCCACAATCTCTCACTGCTTCAACCTTTTGGGGGTGCCACAGGCAGGATTCAGAGCAGTTCCAGTCCAGCCTCATAGTGGTCTCTTCTCCTCCCAGGAAGTCCTTGCGTTCCTTGCCCAGGCATGGGCCAGAGCACAGCTCCTCCCAAATGTGGCCCCTGCCCTCCTCCTCCTCCCTGCCGCAAGCTGCTTTAGCTTCCTGAGTGTGCGCCAGGTGCCAGGCTTGTGTTTCCCATTTTAGGGGGAGAAGGGAGAATACTTCTGCCTTTGATGCCCATGGTAGGTGGGGGTCTCAGATACAGCAGGAGCTCTTGCCAAAGAAATCTTTTCACAAATTCTCCCTCCATCGCCTCCCAGAAGTGAGTGTGAAGAGTCTGGAAAGTGGGTCTGAAACTACATCATCAGTAAATTCCAAAGCTCTGGCTCCTGGCTCTGGTGTTTCACATCTTGCATCTCTGGTCTCCTGGTCATGGCCAAAGCTTCAGTTTCAATATGCTTTTCCAATTCATTCTTTCATTCTGTGGTCCGTCAGGCAGGCACCTGCCTCATACCCAGCACAGTTTACTTGGGAAAGTCCTGTCTCCTCTCCCCTGACACACACACTCAGGCCCAGTACAGCAGTGCTGTGGGTGGTTGTGCCTGTAAGAGCTACAGGGGGTCCAAGGAAGGAAGACTCCCTGGGGTAGTTTTGAGCTTTTGCCCTGCCCTGCCCTGCCTCTCCCTTGGGTGCCCCGTCGGATGACATTGGGAATCTGCCCCTCCTGCAGGATGTTTGAGCTGACCTGCACTCTGCCTCTGGAGAAGGACCTGAAGATCACTCTCTATGACTATGACCTCCTCTCCAAGGATGAAAAGATCGGTGAGACGGTCATCGACCTAGAGAACAGGCTGCTGTCCAAGTTTGGGGCTCGCTGTGGACTCCCACAGACCTACTGTGTGTACGTGGATGGGGGCTGGCTGCTTCTCTGACAACACATCACCCTGGTCTACTGAGCACTTACCGTGTGCCAGCCCTGGGCTTAGCCCTTCCTAGCCATTCTCTCATTGAGTCCAACGGGAGCCCTATCCCCACTCCACAGATGAAGAAGCTGAGGCCCAGAGATGTTGTTGGTTGTAAGCAATAACCTTGAACCGAGAAGCTGGCTCATCACATTGTTATAATCTAGTTCTCTGTAATGCACACAGAAGGCCTAGAGAGGGCTGGGCACCTGGAAAGGGAGAGAGGGAAGGAAGGCGGGAAGGAAGCAGGGGAGACTGATGGGAGGACACATGTGCTGCAGCTGGGCCCGAAGAGGAATTCTGTGATTGTTTGTCAGGGGAACGCGTGTGTGGACAGCACCCCTCTTCCCATCATCTCAAGTCTTGTCTGGGTCTGATTCTCTAACTCTGGAAATTGAAAACATTTAAGTTGCAATTCCACACTTAAACAAGTCCTTTTCTCTCTGAGCCTCCATTTCTCCATCTGTAAAATGGGGATGCCCAGTCATGGTGAGCGCTCAGATGGGGCACCCACTGTAAAAGCAAAGGGTGGGCAATGCTGTGCATGGGAGTACACTGGTCCCTGCAGGCCCCTCATCAGTGTCCTTGAAGCATCTCATCTATGTCTTGTGCTGGATCCTCAGCTCTGGACCAAACCAGTGGCGGGATCAGCTCCGCCCCTCCCAGCTCCTTCACCTCTTCTGCCAGCAGCGCAGAGTCAAGGCGCCCGTGTACCGCACAGACCGCGTGATGTTTCAGGATAAAGAATACTCCATTGAAGAGATAGGTGAGCTGGCACATGACCCCAAACCATGGTGGGCTCTTGCTGTACCCCTTCCTCTCTCACCAGACCCTCTGCTACCATAAAGGACCCAAGCAGACATAATCCACATCAGCAGGCTGTGGGAGCACAGATGGGTTTCACTTGCACTTGGTACTTTTAGGACCAGTACTGACCTGTGATGCCACTGCGAAAATTAGAGGTCGGGGCACAGCCAGGGTCAGAGTGCAGTCCAAGGCCAGGCTGGGGCCCATCTGAGGGCAAGAGCAGAGGTGAGTCTGAAGCCAGTGTCGGGGTTAGAGTTAGGTTAGGCTCAGTGTCTTTCTGGCTTTGGCTGGTCTGACTCTGGGTGGAGTTTGGGGTACAGTCCACTTCTGAGAAACAGTTTTCTACTTGAATTGCACCAGCTTGGCAGCTTGACCTTGATGATGCCTTCCAAGCTCCTCACCCGCAGCCCATGCGTCTAAAGGATCCCAAAGCAGGCAGGAGGCCTTGTAGTGCCCCCACCCTGCTCCCGGTTCTGCCCAGCACTCCTGGCGGAGAATCCCACCACATGCTCTCCGTGTGTCTGAGATGCCCGCAGGCCTGCATCACCCACTCAGAACAGCTCAGACTCCCCAGAGGTGTTTACAGGCCCAGCTGGCCCCTTGCCTTCTGGTTGCTTCAGAGATGTTTGATGTCAGAGCTGGTGCCAAGGTTATAAAAGGGAAATGATGGCTTTGATGCCCCCATCCCCCACCCCCTCCTCCTCCTCATTCTGTTTTCCTGACTCCCAGGTCATAGCAGAGCCAGGCTCAGCCATAAGGCACTCCCCATCCCCCTTCATTCCCTTTTCCCGTAGGATGTGCATCTGTTTTTGAGGGAGTCTCATTTCCTTCTACTAGTCTGTGAGCAACTTTAGCACAGGGCCATGGCTCATGGTCATAGAGTCATAAGAAACAAAAGCCAGAAAGCTAGAGATGGTGAGGTCTGACATCTGCCTGCCTTTACACAGGAGGCTGGTAAGACCAAGAGTGGCGAACCACCTGCCCAGTGCCACCCAGTCAGCTAGGAGCAGAGCCAGGGTCCTGGCCCGGTGTGCCTTCTGAGGGCACATTCCTCTTCCTTTGGGGCCCCTACTGAGATGGAGAGGGCAGGTCTGATGGGCAAACGTGTGTGTGTGTACATATGGGTGTGCATGGGCACACCTGGGCACATGTAGAGATGCGTGTGTCCACCATTAGCTCCCCAAGCCAAGGCCTTTGACATAGTGGACTCCAGGTTCATGCTACTGGTTGGTCAGCCAGGTGTCTCAGGGTCAGGACTACCCCATGCCTTCTCCCCATCTGTGGCATCAGTTTTTGACCCATCTCCTAGCAAGGAGGAGCTGTACCTGGGAAGCACCCGGGACAGGAAGGGGTGTTCGTGCCTAGTCATGCACCTAAGTGAGCATGTGATCTCAGCTGCCCTGCTGCTAGCTGTGTGCTCTCTGTGCCTCAAATTTCTCATCTATTAAAATGGGGATAATCACAGCATTTAGCTTCTAGGAGCTTTATGAAGATTAAATATGTTAATATCTTGAAGACTAGTGCCTGGCATGTGGCTCCTGCTCTAGAAGTATTTGCTGTTATTGATATTATTTTAGCTACTGCTACTAATGGAACAACTTATATGAATGAGAGCATAATACTGACAGCACTAAGATGCCAGACCTAGGGGTAAAGGTTGCTGAGGCTTAGAGTTGGGAGCAGTCAGGGAGGGCTTCCTGGAAGAGGTGATTTGGAAACAGGAAGGATTTGTATGGTGGAAAATAGGAAGAAAAACTTTATAGAATAGGCTTGGTACAAATGATGGCAATGGGGACTCTGAATGTTAAGCCTGGAGCTCGTGGACAGCAAGATTTCCCCTATAGAAAGTGAGACATGAGGACCAGAACAAGTGTGCCTGGGCTAGGGGTGAGGCTGTGAGAGTTAGGGTCTCCCCATGAGCCTCAGGTAGCCCTGCTCAGCCTGCTCCCTGGGCGGTCCCATCATCTCTCGCTTCCACAGCTCCTGCAACTTTTTTGTCTTCTCTCTGGGGCAGAGGCTGGCAGGATCCCAAACCCACACCTGGGCCCAGTGGAGGAGCGTCTGGCTCTGCACGTGCTTCGGCAGCAGGGCCTGGTCCCGGAGCACGTAGAGTCTCGGCCCCTCTATAGCCCCCTGCAGCCGGACATCGAGCAGGTAGGACCTTGACCCTTGGGCCCCAGAGTCCTCGAACTCCAGGTAGCCCCAACCCCAGGAGGGCCAGTGGGGACCTTGGGATTTGGTCAATCCCCCCTTGACCCATCTCTTCACAGTCCGAGTGCAGCCATGGTTGGCCTGGGAGGGGGTCTCTAGGGCCTGGCTTCCCCTGGCTGCCTCCATCCCTCAGGGCCTGTGAAATGAGTCTAACTCTCCCCCCTCATGCCTGTAGGTCTGGCCTCCAACCTCTCTTTGTCATCCTGAAGCCTCACTATTTCAGCCTGACCTCAGGATGCCCCCACCCAACCACTGCCTGTCAGTGACTCTGTCTCAGATGGCCAGCCCTGTGCTGGGCTGCTGTAGGGTACGCAGCCAGGGTCACTGGCATCCTATGACCAAGTGACAGCCACCCACAGAGAACAGTCCTCAAGGGCAGGGAAATCCTCCCACACTGAAGGGTGGGGACCACAGAGACAGCTGCTTTGGGATGGTGACAGGGAGGGCTTTCTGGAAGAGGTGAGCTCAGAGCTGGGTTTTGGAAGAGGAGAAGGGGAGATAAGGTTAGCGGCAAGGAGTAAGGCCAAGGTGAGCCATGATGATGCCTTTGTGAATGCCAGAGGACACTGCCTCTGTTGTTTGGAACTCAGCTCTCTCTTCACCTAGTGGTTTGGCTACTGGCCTCCCCAGGGTGGCACAACAGGTGTGGAAACGTTGGCTTTTTCATCTTCTCGTTCTGTGACCCTGCAGAACTGACTTAACCAAGAGACTGCAATCCCTGCTCCTTCTTCTCTGAGACAAATTCACTCCTCGCTTACGGAGAGGGAGGAGGATGAGGGGCGGGTAGGGAGAGTGGCGTCCTGTCCATAACTGAACGGTGCTCTCTGACACGCCACGACCGCACACATGCTGTTCCCCTGACCGCCAAGACTCAGCTGAGCCACCACCATCTCTGAGAAGCCTGCCCTGACCCTTGAGCCCCAGGCACAGGCCCAAGTCCTGTGGGGCAGCGGCCACCTCTGCAGTTGACTCCGTAGTCCCTTGTTTAGGGCAGTGAGCCTTTCCCTGGAAGGGCCTGGGTTTCTCTGATCTGTTTCCTCAGTGCCTGGCCCGGGGCAGGTGTGTGGTAACAGTTCGTTAAATGAGAAGGGTGGGGAGAGAACGGACCCTGTCTCCGCAGGGGAAGCTGCAGATGTGGGTCGACCTGTTTCCGAAGGCCCTGGGGCGGCCTGGACCTCCCTTCAACATCACCCCACGGAGAGCCAGAAGGTGACTTGCCAGCCACAGGCTCTGAGCTGGGCTGGGAGGTGGGGGGCGTTGCAGCCTGCTGTGGGTGGGACCAGGCGGTTGCTCTTTTCTGCTGGGCTTCAGGCTGCTCAGGCCACAGAATGCAGTTCTCATTCGGGCCTGGGCCAGTGTCCAGCCAGACAGGCATTGAGTCCTCTTGGGCCAGTCTGCTTCTTGGCCAAGGCCCTCCCATCCTTTGGTAGGAAATCTAGGTGGATTGGAGTCATGCCTCTCCCCAGGTTTTTCCTGCGTTGTATTATCTGGAACACCAGAGATGTGATCCTGGATGACCTGAGCATCACGGGGGAGAAGATGAGCGACATTTATGTGAAAGGGTAGGAAGCCAGCGTCCTCTTGCCCATCCAGCTCACCGCGGCTCCCGTGCTCCCTCTGAGTTGTGTACAGCATGGGGGGCTCTGGCTCAGGGAAGGGGAGAACAAGCAAGCTTCCAAGGAGGGCTCCTGGGGGTGGTCCCTGCCTTTCGGGAAATCGTTCTCTACCAGATTTCTTTTCGGCACTGAACTTTGGGTTGAACTTACAAGTTTAGTGGCTGGGAAGTTAGAACATTTTCAACTTTATGGCACATTTTGTACATCATGCCCATTTCCTGGGAATCCTTTTTGCAATAAGCTCATTTACCTTCTTAACTCCTTGTATGCCTAAGTTGAAGATGTATATACTGTGTTGGAAATCTTAATGAGAACCGTTATCTAAAAACATGTATGTCTAGTTGGATGATTGGCTTTGAAGAACACAAGCAAAAGACAGATGTGCATTATCGCTCCCTGGGAGGTGAAGGCAACTTCAACTGGAGGTTCATTTTCCCCTTCGACTACCTGCCAGCTGAGCAAGTCTGTACCGTCGCCAAGAAGGTTAGTGTCCTTCCCGTCCCCTGGGGTGCCAACACCAGGACTTCTAAGGTTAGCCTGACCTGGCCACATCCCTGCCTGGCCACTGTCACAATCTCACTGCTGCCCCAGCACGTTGGAGCTACCACTGCCATCTCCGCATGGCCACCACCTCCACTATCCCAGCACTGCCAGTGTCACCAGCACTGCCGTCTCAGCATGGTGTGATGACCCCTGTCCCATCGCAGCTGACATCACCATGATGGCTGTCTCATCACAGCCGATATCACCGTGACTGCTGTCCCGTCACTGCTGGTGTTAGCACGACTGTTGCCTCCTCACTGCCAATGTCACCGCCACTGTTCTGTCATTCGTGGCACTACCATGGTTCCACCCCTGCTGTTATTACCCCCAAAGCTGCCTCCACTATCTCTGCATCCATCCCTTTTCCATTCTCTTCCACCATCTTTGCCATCCCCAGCACTGCTGCCACCCCATGGCCACCTCGTGACCACACAGTGCCATGTCCATCATTTGTAGCTAAATCCGGATCCCAAAGTCACTGCCTCCCTCTTTACCCCAGGCAAGTTAAGCAGCAGGAAGGATCATGGGGTCTGAGTGGGCAGAGTAGGGGCACCTAGCATGGCCTTCAAAGGGGCAGAGGGGCAGACCCCGTGGGAGAGCTTCCCAAGAGGGCTGGCCTGGCCTGCAGATCATGATGTCCACAGGATTGGGAGTTGCTTGGCCATCTTTTCCATGCCTCATTTTCCACATCTGTGCCTATGGTCACCCTCCAAGCTGGGCAGCCACTGGGAGCGGCTCTGTGCTTGCAGGCCTGCAGCCATCACCCTCCTGTCTTCATTCCCACCTCTCACTACAGGGCAAGGGCACCCGGGGAGACCTGGTTTGCATCATCAGCTAGAGGGGAGGCTGGATTTGGGGACCTTGGTCTCTGTGTCTGAGCATCTGCTAGTTTAGATCTTTACCTCTCAGCATCAGCTCTTTACCCCTGAACGAGGCAGAACTCGAGGGCAGCTGGTATCCGCCTGGTGGGACCAGGCCTGCCCTCAGAGAGCAGCCCCCAGAGCACAGAAGGGGAGCTGAGGGCAGTGGAGACTTCAGGCCCATGCTGGCTGGAGGCAGAGGGCCCTCTGCTATAGCTTCTGACCATCCTCATCCTACCTGGCATTAATTTCCACCCTGAGGTGCTCTCCTACTCAAGGGGGTAAATGCCTCTCTGGCATTTAGGTTCTGCTGGCCCGATTTCCTTCCAGAGGTGGCTCAAGGCTTTAAGCCTCAAAGCTCCTATGATTCCTTGTCTCTTGAAAGGAAGGGGATATAGGACTCCTTGTCTCTTGAAAGGAAGGGGATATAGGATAACTCCAGTGCCTGGGTTTTCTTACATGACAGACTCCAGTGCCTGGATTTTCTTAATTCTCTTCATTACACCCCCTCTGCATGGCTCATCTGCATGTTAGAGAAACCAAAATGTTCTGCAGAACATTCTGAAACCATCAAACAAAAGAAAACACGGATTCAGCAGGGTTAAGTGGATCCCTTTACCGAGCCATTGCTGTGGAGTGACTGCCAGAAAGCAGAACTGAGCAACAGGGCTCTGTGAGGTCAAGGAAAGGCTGGGCCATTTGCAGGTTGAGCCTCGTTTGCTGCTGTTCAGCATGCTTGCTGGTCACCAGCCTGTTGCCATCAGAAAGCCAGGGCTGTGTCTGCCTGGAAACACAGCACTGCCCCGCCCCACTCTGCCACGGACAGAGGGAGAGGGGTCTGGGAATGGAGAGGGAGGGCTGCATCCCACATGCCACCTCCAGGGCTTATCTACAAGAGCTGGACATGGATGGGGACTGACACAGAGGAGTGGGAGGTGGGACAGCCCGTTCCTCGAGACAGGTGGAGATGTGGACAAGAAGTGGCTGGAATGGAAGTTTCTGCTTTTGTCCCTGAAGTAAGAGGAGAGATGACCCAGCACTGGGGCAGGTGACTTGAGACCAATGGAAAAGGCTGGAAAGAGCTGCCATGCTGAGTGACGGTGGGGGAGGGACAGAGACAGGGAGGGAGAGTGACTGGCAGTGCAGAGAGAGTTACCCGGCAGTTCTGGGGACCCAGTTGTGGTTTCTGTTTAAGAATTTGGGGTTGCTCCATTCTGGCCACGATGTGGTTTTGTCTCTGCAGCATAGGGCCTGGTCAGGAGGAAGGAGGGAGGAGACAGCGGAGCCCACCTGCGGAGGCAGTTCCAGAAGAAGAGAGCAGCTGAGGATATGGGAGACCGTTTGCTTGACGGTTGAGAGGGTCTGGGCCAGACTTGGGAGAATGATGAGCCCATAGTGGGAGCAGGGGTGGAGAGGAGGAAGAGGAGTCAGGGTGTTGAAGAAGAGGCTTGCTGGGAGGAAAGGCCGGAGGGAAAGGGACGTTCTACGTGATGCCAGACTCTGGGGAGAGGGTGGCTGGAAGGAGCTGAGAAGGTCAGAAGAGGAGGTTGAGAAACAGTCCAGGTGGCTCTGAAGTTAACCAGAAAGTGGAAGACAGAAACTGGCTTGGCCCGAGGCAGAGCCCGAGGGTCCCTCTTGGGGTGAAGGGACCCTGGGAGGCAGGTGGAGCCGGGCCCACAACGGGGCACCGGTTAGCTGGGCTGGGCTGAAGGACTGAGTCTGGGGTGGGTTAGTGCACAGCCTCTGGGCTCCCTGAGCCTGCTGCAGAGCCAGCCCTCTGCTGTGGGGTTCAGGGCCTCTGGCAGGCAGGCCCTCCAGGGACCCCATTAACCAGACGAGACTGTCATAAAGTACAAGGTCTCCTTTCATCCGGCGGCTTTGAACCACCACTGGTTGCCCCGGCCCGGCTCCCCACCTGGAGCCCAGCACACCCACTGGGGCCTGCCTGTGCGTCAGGCACCCACCCTGCAAATAAACAGCTAGTAAAAGCGCCCAGGCCGGGAGCATAATGAGCGCCTGGGACCTGGGGGGGTTCATTCCCCAGGCTGGAGCCCCAGCCCAGCTGCTCCCATCAGGGGCCGTTTGAACCTCTGGCTCATTACTGAGCCCATAAACCAAGCCGGCCAGAGGAATGGAGGCTGCTGGCGGCCCATGCAGGCGGGCCTGCGGAGCTGGCCATAAAAGCTCGCCAGAGGAGGGAGGCACCTGCAGAAAGGCTGGGGCCAGGCTGGGGCCTGGAAAAGGGGGAGGCAGCAGACACAGGGCTGGAGGCAAGGGGCCAGCTGGAGACTCGAGCCCCTTCCCAACGTGGCAGTCCCGGCTGTGGCTGGGTGCTTTGCATGGTGGATGGTCCTCACAGGGCAGGTGTCACAGTCTTCAGTTCAGGAGCTCACTGGGATTTCCATGGCCAACCTCTGAGGCGGGGGTGGCCACACAGCAGGCCCTGGCTGGGCAGCAAGGCTAGGTTTACCAGGCATTTGGTGGAGCCTTTCTCCTGCAGAGGTGGATCCAGGCCCCTGCTCTGATCTGGCACTCAGGACGTGGCACCCGCCATTTGCAGGATGGTCACACTGTTTCCTATCCTTGCCACCCCTCAGGGAAGAGTTATAGTGAGAAAGCAGAGAACAGGACTGTGAGCTGGAAAGCCCTCGTGACAGTGCTGTGGGCTGAGCGTGGCTGGACTAAGGGGAACCCAGGCCTCTGCATGTGCAGTCGCACACCCCTCAGTTGCTCCATGAAGCCTCAGTGGGAAGAAGCCCAGGATGACCTTGTTCCAGGCGAGCTGGTCTGAGGGAGGTGGGCTGGGGAGAGAAGGGCCCCTCCTCTCCTTTCAGCAGGAGATGGAACTTCCCAGACTGCGGGCTTTTGCTTTGCCCTGGGACAAGCTCCTGGAGTGAAGTTGGGTAGGGTGGAGAGGGCGGAGCTGGGGTCTAGATTCCAGTGCCAGCTCCTTACAGCAGGGTGCTGGGAGATCCTTCTATGACAGCCAGGGTAGGTCAGGGTCCCCCAGGGTCTCAGTTCCCCACCTTGACTCTGAGATCCCAGATGCAGAGCAGGGTTTACAGTGGAGAGCAGGACTCCGGAACCCGGCCACTGGGGTTTGAATCCCAGCTTGCCGCTTCCTAGCTGTGTGGTCTTGCACAGGTTACTTGCTTTGGTCTCCTCCACTGTAAAGATAGTATCTCCTTCATAGGTGGTGGGAAGGGTAAATGAGTTCATAGCAGTAGAGGGCCAATGCTTAGGAAGCACGATATCAATGTTATTGTGATTAGTGGTCAGACCTCAGGCCCATTCCTTTAACTTCTTAAAGCCACTCCTTCATCTGAAAAATGGGAGTGATAACCTTGACTTACAGAATTGGGAGGATTAATGGAGCCATCTTATGTGAACTGAGCCTGCAGGGTGCCCTTTTGGACCTTTGAACACTGCCTTCTGGGATCCACCCTTCCCAGTCTTCCCACAGGACCTGGCTCTGGCAAGACCCTCGGGGACGTCCCACTCCTCTGCCTCCTCCAGGCAGCCTTCCAGGCTGGGAGGGAACACTGCCTCTCTCTAACCTTGCTTCCCTGCATCCTTCTCTGCTCCTCCTCCGGGTCAGGATGCCTTCTGGAGGCTGGACAAGACCGAGAGCAAAATCCCAGCACGAGTGGTATTCCAGATCTGGGACAATGACAAATTCTCCTTTGATGACTTTCTGGGTAAGCACCATTTCTAGAATCCTATTTTGCACACTGGGGGCTGCTCCAGAACCCACACTGTGTTGATGCCAATGTTGGACCCTTGGGGAAGCCTGGCAGGAGGAGTGATCCCACCTTCTGCTTTCAGGGAGCTCAGGATCATGTGGCCCCAGTGTTAAGGGAGGTGTATGACACACAGCAGTGTCAGAGTGATTGGTGGCCATTGAGGGTGGGCCTGTCAGTAGAGGTGGCACTGAACACTGGGCCATATTGGTTGGTGGGACTCAGATAGGTAAGGATCCGAGGGATGCAAGTGTGTGCTGCCTGTCCCCTGCTGTCTGGCCTCACATTTGACACAGACTGAGCCCTGTGTGTGAGGGGCTCAAGGCACTCTTCCTCCTTGTGCTGCATGACCGACTGAATGAACCAACACAGGCTCTATCCCCATTACCCCCAGACAGGGCTCTGGTGGGACGGGCTGTGCTGAAACTCTGGGCTGGGGAGCAGGGAGTGCTGGGTTGAAGGGAAGGTGGGGATGGTGACCTTGCAGGATTGGGATATGGGGTTAGGGAGGAAGACATTGTATGGGGCCAGCATGCTCATCTGTAGATGAGAGCAGTGAGTTGACGATAGCTATAAAGGTTAACTCTGGAAAATGTGATCTATCCATACAATGGGATATTATTCAGCCATGAAATAAATGAAATACAGATACATACTACACTGTGGATGAACCTGAAAACATGCCAGGTGAAAGAATCCAGACACAAAAGGTCAAATATTATATGGCTTCATGTATATGAAATGTCCACAATAGGCAAATCCACAGAGACAGAAAATAGTTTAGTGGATTCTAGGGATTGGGAGTGACTGTGACGGGGAAGAGGTTTCTTTTTGGGGTGATGAAAAGTTTCTGGAATTAGATGGTGGTAATAATCACACAACTCTGTGAACATACTCAAAGCCACTGATTTGTACACTTAAAATGGTTAAAGGGGTGCATTTATGTGAGGTGAATTTTACCTTGATTAAGAAATAAAGGGAGCTTGCGAAAATGGCAGCCCAGGAAGTCAGGATCCCTGGCGTCTAGATCCGGGCTGCCACTTGGGAGCAGGGTGGCCTGGGGCCCTCTTGGGTGGCCCTTGATTGCAGAAGGTGAGTTGGTCTTCGCTGAGCCCTGGGGCCCCAGCAGGGGATATTCTGGGGTGCAGCTTCGGGCAGTGGGGAGAAGGCTGCCTGCTCACCTGACTGTCCCCCCGCCCTGCACACCTGGCTTGGCCAAATGCACACAGAGAACTTCATTATGAAAGCATCAGGTGTAAAAAGAGTGGCACCAACTTTGACTTCTGTTATTTTACCTATTATTTTGTATAGAATTCCTGTAATTAGAAAATGCAGATGAGCCATGCCTCCTCCCCACCTTAATCTCACCACCCAGAGATAATTTCCACTAACATTTTGGCATGTATTATTGTGTTATATATTATTTGAGACATAAATATTTTATATGTATATTTATATATACGTATATACATGCATACATACACTATATATATATATATATATTCTTATGTATATGAATGGGCTTCTATGACATAAACTGTTTTATATCCTGATTTTTTGGAAAGCCTAATATTCTAAGAACATCCTTTTTGGTCAGTAGATGTCAATCTACATTTATATCTGCAACATCACACTTAATGCCTGCCTATGTGTTGTCATAGAGAGGGGCCCCGTTTTCATTCATCCTCTCTTGGTGGTTATTCAGGTCATCCCCTGGTTTTCTGATGTGAATCACAGCCTCGGCGAAAGCACATCTTTGGATCCTTTGTGCATATCTTTCCTTAACTCTAGGAAGTAGATGTGTCTTTGTACATTTTAATGGTTTTTGAAACATTTTGTTGAGTTGCCCTCTAGAAAGGTTTCACTTGTTTGTATTCCCACCTGTGTCTGTTTGTACAGGGTGCCATTTTCCCTAAACTTTTGCTACCTCTGTACGTTAAAAAAGAAATGTCGAATAAGGAATTTCCTCTTTATTTGCATTTTTTTATTGCTTTTATGGTAGAACTTTATATTTGTTATCCATATTGTGGACTATTTTATGGTTTTGCAATGTTCATCTTTTATTGTTGATTTTCAGAGCCTTTTACATATTAAGGATACATTGCAAATAATTTCTCCCATTTTTTCTTATGCTTTAAATTTTTTATGGAGTCTTTTTTCTTACAGACTTTATGAATTTATGGCATCAATCTTTCTTTTATAAAGTGAGGCTTTAGAAAATTAGTTTTTAAGCCAGGCATGGTGGCTCACGCCTGTAATCCCACCACTTTGGGAGGCTGACGCTGGCAGATCACAAGGGCAGGAGTTCAAGACCAGCCTGGCGCACATGGTGGAACCCTGTCTCTACTAAAAATAGAAATATTAGCTGGGCATGGTGGCTCGTGCCTGTAATCCCAGCTACTCGGGAGGGTGAGGCAGGAGAATTGCTTGAACTGGAACCCAGGAGGCAGAAGTTGCAGTGAGCTGAGATCACACCACTGCACTCCAGCCTGGGCTACAGAGCGAGACTCTGTCTCAGAAAAAAGAAAATTAGTTTTTAAAAGAAAGAAAGAAAGAAAAAAAAAAACCCTGCATTTTTTACCTAGTAAATCATGTTCAAAATAAAGTTAAACAGACTCATCCTTTTTTTTTTTTAAGGACTTCTAAAATTTTTATTTAGAAAATTTAAAAAGATGATTGTTTGAACAAAACAACACTGTAGCATAGAGTTAAAAACATTTGACAAAGTAAAAAGCATGACAACAATGGCATAAAGATTGGGAGGGGAAAATAGAAGTACATGCATTCTTTTTTTTTTTTTTTTTTGAGATGGAGTCTCAC
>CAUYLG010020232.1:0-191726 GCA_963573385.1 Cacajao melanocephalus | reverse complement strand
TATGTCTTTATTAGCAGCATGAGAACAGACCAATACATCTACATTCATCAGAAATTTGATGACTTTTTTTCTCAGAGTCTCACTCTGTCACCCACGGTTGGGGTGTAGTTGTGTGATCTCAGATTCAGATCACTGTAACCTCTGCCTCCCGGGTTCAAGTGATTCGCCTGCCTCAGCCTCCCAAGTAGCTGAGATTTCAGGTGTGTACCACCAAGTCTGGCTAATTTCTGTATGTTTTGGTAGAGACAGGATTTTCCATGTTGGCCATGCTGGTCCTGAATTCCTGGCCTCAAGTGATCCACCTGCCTCAGCCTCCCAAAGTGCTGGGATTACAAGCATGAGCCACTGTGCCAGCCAGAGATTTGATGACTTTTCTATCACTTTTTCATCTTGTCAGAAAACAGATGAACCCACCAAGGGTTATGCTAGTCGGATTAATATCACTTTAAAAATGACAGGTTTTTTTGGTGTGAGGACACAGGTGCATGGCATTTTGTAATATCTGATCATCTGGATTTATCACCATGGGGCAGATTTTGTAAAATATTCCACTTGTATTTTTTTTAATACCCAACTTGTAGACCATTTTATTTTGCTTCTGCCTCCATTTCTTTCATCTAGATAAAAATCATCCTATGTAGGTTCCTACCTTCTCTATGTAAATAATCTCTTCGTTGCTCCTCGCAATTTCTCTCAAGTCTTGACTAATCTGGAACTTCATCTTGCAGCCCAGGAGGTTTATCTACAATAAATTATCTCCTGTCTTGGGCAGAAAAGAATACACTTACATATTTATGTTTTGGTTAAGAAGGATATTTTAAAGAGGTGGAGAGGAGAAAAGGGTATATGAGGGAGAAACAGATAGATGGGAATAAAAAGCAGGATGTACAGAAAAATATCCAAGCTCTGTTGATTAAAGCGCTTCTGGTTAGTAAACAGATTACCTAAAAGACAAGTGGTAAAAGCATGCTATTTATGTGGGCTACGGGTATGACAGTACATTACAAATGTTCTTTAATAGCTCTTTGAAACTACACTGATTTTTGGAATATTCCCTTTAGCCCTTAGAAACAGATGGTGTGCTTTTTATTTTGAAATTACCCCTTCCACTTTTCCCAATTGCGGTGGATTACTTTCTGATTTGTAAGACAATAGCTCTGTGTCCAAGGAAATGTGTAATTACACAAAAAAGAAATTTTTCTCATGTGTAGCTATGTCAGTTAAGCATTAAAGCTTCTTCTCACTAGTGAATCAAAATGAATCTCTCTGTGACTTCCATATGTTACCTGTACAGCATCTGCTCAAATGAGTTGTCTTTCTAAGCTGCTTGACACTTTAGGACCTGAAAATGATCCCTTCTTGACTGAGGCTCAGATGCCCTTTCTGAGCAACACTGATCAAACAGACGGAGCACCTGGATGTTATCTGCATTGAATCTGCTTCCTAGGAGGAGGAGGAGCAGGAGAAGGCTGGCACAGTGGTGTCTGAGATTCTCAACTGCACTCAGAAAGAAGGGTTGACCTGATTTACACTGGTTTCTACTTGATTATCTTGATCTACTTGATCACACTTTCTGCCTTTATGCTCAAGCCACTGGTCAGCATGCTTCCTGCGGTTAACTGCAGTCTTTGACTACATGTAGGGTATCTCACATGCAGCTTGGAACATAACTTCACCACTCCTCACGTTTGTTGCCAAATGATAATGCTCTGCCAGCTCTGCAAAGCTGTTTATAATTTAGTATACTTCCTTGGGTGTGCACGTCTACTTATCAGCTCCCAACAGTTTCAAGGCTTCTAAAAGCATCTGTGGAATGAGATGACAGAGCGCCTTAGAAGCTCAGATATATTCTATCACGTCAGCTTGCAGGGCCTTGTGTCTCCTTGAGTAAGGCTTACGAAGCCACTAATTTAATTTATTAAGTAAAATGGAATGTATTGATTTATTTCACTGGTGAAGAATGTGTTAGACAAGGTACTGTCACACGGCTATCCATTAATAATACACTTAAGATTTTGGTCACTTAATCAGTTTACAACCTTTGCAGTAGCCATCTGAGAGTGGGCTTTCTTAATGTGTCAAAGGAAGGTCAAAGAATAGAATACTGAGGACTTTGACTTTCCATCAGTTTGATGCAAACGAGAGTGTGTATTCTTGACCACACTGGGTCCTAAAAACATAATTTTGGTGACATGGGGTAGTTAAGTAGCTAATGTTGGATAAGGTTTTCGTATCTATTATAAACTAATTGCTGTCTTTGCTTCTAGGCTAATTAAATGTTTTCTACTATTTATAAGCTAGTCCTACCATAGTTCATATGAATCAGTCATGGTTACTTTTGGTGGCACATTGATTAGAAATGAAGTCCTACCATAGTTCATAGGAATCAGTCATGGTTACTTTTGGTGGCACATTGATTAGAAGTGATTAAGTCAATCAGTTGTCAGCCTTGACAGTATCCTTGGCAGAAATAGTTTAGAAAAGCAACTCTAAAATTAAAATCTAATGGCGTTACTACTCAAACTCCTTCTCGCAGGCTGAAACACACCACTGAAACCAGGCACACATTTGTTAGAACTAGGAGGATATGCCACAAGCTAACCGTAGCCCATATTAGATGTACCGCTTGGCAAGCCACAGTGCCTGTTTTGCTTTTCTGATATCACACTGCTTTCACCTACATTATCTCATTTGCTCCTCATGACAACTCTGTGAAGTATCATTATCTCCCGGACACAGATAAGGAAACTGAGGCTCGCAGAGGTTAAGTGACATACTCAAGGTCACCCAGCTGGTATGTGGAGGAACCAGATGTCAGTCTGGGTGTTCTGTCTCCAAGGGTTGTTTTCTTTCCCCTTTCACACCTGCCCTCCTAAGAAAACAGCACCGATGTAGATCTGAAGCGGAGCAACACAGAAGACAGACGTCAGCGTGGAGTGCAGTGAGGTGAGTAATTTCTGCAACACGGTTACTTGATTATTTCTCTGTTTTCGTGTTTTTAAATCCCAAATTTAAAAATCCAAATATTTTTTGGTAGGCAAAAGATTTTCCTTTTCAATCAAAAGGTTCTACTGTGCTCTCTTTGATTCGTCTAGCGAATGCTAAATCTTGGCCCACCTAAGTTTTTTCAATAGTGACATTCCGGATGAGGAGATCTGACTTGGTTGCTGGCCAGCATATCAAAGGACCTGGCCCATCAAGAAGTTATAAAAGCAATTAGCCTTTAACGAAACTACCGTGTGAGAGGCTGTAGCGTCTTTTCCACGGTCACTCCTGCGAGCGTACACCACGTCATGCCTGGCATGTTATGTATGATCTACTTCATGCTATCCTCAATCTCACCCCACCCGCCCTCTTCCAGCCTTAACACTGGTAGGGGAATTTTCTTTACAAAGTCCAAATCTAATCACCTGCAACATTTTAAGGGTCCCTCATTACCTACAGAATAAAGTCTAAACCCCACCTACTTTCAAAATTCCCACCTCTCTGCACTCTTTCATGTCATACCTCATTTTCTGGTAATACTGAAAAACTGGCTGGGCGCAGTGGCTCACACCTATAATCCCAGCGCTTTGGGAGGCCGAGGTGGGTGGATCACCTGAGGTCAGGAGTTTGAGACCGGCCGGGCCAACCTGGTGAAACCCTGTCTCTACTACAAATACAAAAATTAGCTGGGATTACAGGTGGGTGCTGGTGGGTACCTGTAATCTCAGCTACCCAGGAGGCAGAGGTTGCAGTGAGCCAAGATCTTACCATTGCACTCCAGCCTGGGCAACAGAGCAAGACTCTGTCTCAAAAAAAGAAAAACCACATGAAGTTATCTGAACATGGTAGGCTCTCTCACGCATCTGTACCCCGCCCCCATGACTATCTCCTTTTTCTTCCCAATTTAATTATCAGGTCAACTCCTAATCATATGAATGCTAATTCTGCACTTGGCTCTGTTCTGAGTAGTTCATATACGTGACATGTGTAATGCTCACAGCAACACTAAGAGGTAAGCACTATTATTATTCCCCATTTGATGATTTGGGAACTATAGCATAGAATGGTTAGTTACTCTCCGAAGGTCACACAGGTGAGTGAGTGGAAAAGCCAGCATATGAATCCAGGCAGTCTACTTCCAGAGTCACCTCCTCAGCACAGAACTAGGCTTTAAGTTCAAGTGTTGCTTCCTCTGTGAAACTTCCCTGGAGTGGACGCTGCCCACAGGTGGGTAGAGCTCTATCTCTTTGAAGTCAGCATACTCACAGCATGCCACGCACTGCGCTGTCATCACACAGTACAGACTCACTAGCAGTCTCCCCGACTCGGGCAGTGAGAGGTGTCCTACTCATCCTGCGTCCTCAGCAGCTTCCAATGACACTGTCACAGCTAAAGAAAGGCCTTTTGTTGAATGAAACGGAAAATACTATGAAGATGAGAACTATACGTCAAAGCAGTTATTTATTGATGTTTCTTCTATGCGCTCTCAAATCAGAGCATTGAACTTCAATATTTCCTTCTCTGTAAAGCAAAATGAAGGAGATAATTATAAAGATTTTTAATAATTATCCCAAATGTAAAAAGAAGCTATTAGCATATTTGTTATATCCTTTTAGAACTGTTCAGAGTAAATAAAAAGAATCTGTTAGCTATCAGCTATTTTTCTGACTCTCTCTGTTTTGACCTTAGAATTCACAGTAACAACATTCTTTTTACTCTACGACACCAGTTCAGTGCCACATTTTAGGAGAGTTGGGCTGTAAAGCAGCAGCTGATGGCAGGAGTAGCGTAATCAGTCAGAAATTCTTAGAACGGCCTAGTCATTTCAATAATAACAAAGTGGTCCTTCCTCTCCTGAAACAGAAAGTGGAAGGAAAGGGCTAAGGAAGTGGAAGTGAAGATGTCATCTCTGCTGCTGCCAAAGCTGTGGTCAATGAGTCTGCAACAAGGCTTTAGCCAGGAAGGAAGTTCATTCCTTTGAAGAGACACTTGAGGAAGGAGGAAAGAAAGGGTTTTGGCCTCCACATAGATTAACCACATCTTAGCTGTCTATTTGTTCATTTCAGTTTAAAAAGAAATCTTCCCAGTGTGTGTTATGTCATGAAGATGAATTAGACAGATTCCTCCTGTGGAGCTTTACAGCTTAGTGATGGCAAAGACCTTTTTTTAAAAAATATTCTTTCCAATATTATGTATGTACATGCTGCCGACGAAGAGGCAAGCTAGCTTAAAGGCTGGGGCAAAGCTGGTCAAGTCAAGCCTCAAGGACGATGAGTGAAATGAATCCAGTTTATAAAGGCGGGAAGACTGCTTCAAGCAGAAAGTAGCCAGGGAACATGAGGGGGCATTCTGACTTCACCTTTGATACTGAGAATTTTTGACTCCGTGTTAATGAATACAGGCTTCTAAGTTTACACTTGACCATCATGGATGATTTTTACCTGCCTAGCAGTATTAGGCACGAATGGCATCCAGCTGATTTAGTTCCAGGACAGGGAATAGCGGGAGACGATGATGGATGTGGGAAAGGGCCAGCCCCCGTCTATGCGTGTTATGTTGAAGCCCCTGGACTTGCTTTTGTAGGTTATGGTGGCTGCTACAGGGTATGAGGCAAGGCAGTGAGGTTAAATCTGGCTTCTGGTTAGATCCTAGGTCCCAGGTTTTTAGATTCTAAATACTAGTAAAATGAGTGGAAAATTTTTTTAAAAACTCAGTTTGTTTATAAGGTTCTATACTTTTCATTCTATAAGGAGGTACATAATTTTTAAAAATTTCCAATCATGATCACAATCATTTCAAAAGAGGAAGTGATTTGAAATCTTTTAAATAATGAATTTAAGCTGTAAGTTGTACTCTGTGTGTTTTTCTTATCTCTTCCACAGTTTGGTGAAAATGCAATCCTGGACTAGCATTTAGTAGACCAACAATTAGGCATTCTGGGTCTAGATAGACGGACAATGCCAGAGACAGGGAGCCTAAGTAATAACTAAAATAACAGCATTCTTTTTCTTTTTTTTTTTTTTTTAGTTTGTTTTTGAGATGAAGTTTTGCTCTTGTTGCCCAGGCTGGAGTGCAATAGTGTGATCTCGGCTCACTGCAACCTCTGCCTTTAGGTTAAAGGGATTCTCCTGCCTCAGCCTCCCAAGGAGCTGCGATTACAGGATGCACCATTATGCCTGGCTAATTTTGATATTTTTAGTAGAGATGGGGTTTCACCACGTTGGCCAGGCTGGTCTCTAACTCCTGACCTCAGGTGATTCACCCGCCTCGGCCTTCCAAAGTGCTGGGATTACAGGCATGAACCACCGCACCTGATTTCAAGACTAAAAGTTTAAGATTATGACTCAACACCCCATGCCTTTTTCTGGTTTTCATCTGACCAATGCCTGTGCTTTAGAGGCCTCCCGAGTAAGGAGTCTGGATGACTGGTTAGAGAACCTTTGAGGGAGAAGGAAAGTGACTAGGATGAAAAAGAAACACAGAGGAGGAAAACGAAAAAGACGGTGACTTGAAATCAAGACACTAAAGGCTACTCTATTCCCAAACCAAGGTGGGTTCTGCCAGTGGCCCCAGGCGGGTGCTAGTTTTGGGTTACTGCAATTCTACAGCAGTTAATTATGTGAGGCCTCTGGATCACAGAGAGACTGAGGTGGAGCAGGTTCTAAAAGCGACCCCAGGAAGGTGACTCATGAACGAGAACTCAGGAACAGTCACCACATCTTCAGGAGCCATCTCAAGAGAAGTGACTTTCGCACAAGGCAAGATTGTGCTGCGGGGTCAGGGGGAGGTGACACGGGCATTGCTAACATTCTACATCAGGCATGAATTTAAAGGCAGATTTTGTGTGCTAGGGAGTTGATGTCCCAATTTTGTTCTGTCCCAGTTGGCCTCGCTGTGATTACCGTAGAGGGGTTCGGCTGTGGCATTAAACTATCTAAGCCAGGTTCTCCCTCTCTTTCCCTCTGCCCTTTCCTTCCTTCGTTTCTTCCATCAAGATGAGTTCTTGCTATGTCACCAGGCTAGAGGGCAGGGGCTATACACAGGTGTGATCATTGCACACTACAGCCTGAAACTCCTGGGCTCAAGCGATCCCCTGCCTCAGCCTCCTCAGTAGCTGGGATTACCGGCGTCAGCTATTGTGCCCAGCAGGCCAGGCTTTTTCTAGGTCCTTCAGTGCTAACAAGCGTCAGGGAAGTCACATATGTGATGCTGAGCCTGACTGAGTCAGGTGGCTTTTGTTTCTATTTTGAGTACTAGAGCAAAATCTCAATTAACTAGATTTCTGCTAACTGAAATCACAAGGTCACAGCTGGTTCTGGGCAAAACTGTGGAATGGGCCTCACGGTTCAATGCTTATTTACCTGTTTTCCATCAGAGGTACAGTTTTCAGTTCTAGGTTTCTTAATTTTCAAAGTATTGTCTTTGTTGGGGAACACAATCATGACCCCAGATAGATTATTTTATGGGGAATTAGGAGTTAACAGGAGAGAAGATGTTTAATCAGAAGATGGCTGTTCAGTGTTACAAACTATTCTAAACTTTATCCTGCAGAGACCTGGAACAGTCCCAGAGAAACTGAAAACCTTACTTCTAAGACTGACATTGGCTTGGCAAATAGGAATTCGCTCACATTTCTGGAGTTTGAAACCAATCTCTTCCCTCTCTACCAGGACATATCTCAACTTCAAACCTCTACTTCCTGCAACACAATCTGAAGAAAATATCAGCATAAATTAACTCATGGAAGCAGCGTCTGTATTACTTATTGAAAGCCTCCCGCTAGGCACAATAGGCACTTGCATTCAAGTGCTGAATTAATGAAATTGCTGTTTTGTATTTTCCACTGAAACGCGCCTTTCCTTTGCAACACAGTTTAACTTCTTTCTAAATGTAGCTTTTAGTAGAAAATGACAACAATTATGAGCCCTTTGAGATTTAAAATCTGAAACTCAAATTATCAAGCCTTAATAAAAGCCTAATAAATTCCTTTATGTGTTATATTATGTCTGCTTAATTACTCCAAACCCATAGAAGCAGAGTTTATATGTCAGCTTTACAGAAGAGTGAATTTTGAGACTCTTTTCTCTAAATTTACTTTTTATGTGCATAAAAATCTGTGTTCAGAAACTTTATAAATCTGAAACGTAGATCACTCCTATAAATATATTAAGTGGATACCTTCTCTAGAAAGGCAAATAAATGATTAAAACCACGAAAAAGTTCTTTATCTTAAAAACAGCATATTCAGTTCAATGGCCATCTCTCTATTACTGCTAACAGTTTATCTCTTCCATTGACTGAAAAGAGAGCTACAGCACACATCAGCTGTAGTTCCTACAAAGGAACTACCATTCAATATTGTTTTTCTATAACATAGATAATTTTTTTAATGAAGCAAAAAGTCATTGCTACTTATAAGATGGTGTTTGGTGATCTGCTGTATTGAAAAATATAGCAATTAATATTATTTTTATTCCGATGATGTCAATCTCATACGCTATCGTTGGAGGGGAGGAAAAAAAATGTAGCCTTGTCAACTACATAAGGAAGATGAGCCCTTTCAATATACGGTTTTCATGATGGCTTTTAACTCAGGAGAGCGAGGTGATTACTGTGAGCTGACACAAAAGGCCAGGCTGGGTGTCACCAAGAGGCTATCTTCCCTGTTCCTTGACACGACCTTCACTGCACCCCCTCCAGCCAACAAAAGGGGCTTCCTGTATTATCACTGATCCTTATGTTTTCTTTAATTTGCATTTTCTAATATTCCAGGATCTATTCTCGTGACTGGATTAGCCACTGTTTAAATGAAAATATATATGTGTCCACAGGGAGGAGAATATCACACATGGGAGCCTGTCGGGGGGGTAGGGGGCAAGAGGAGGGAAAGCTTTAGGATAAATACCGGCACGTGGGGCTTAAAACCTAGATGATGGATAGACAGGTGCAGCAAGGGCCATGGCACATGTATAACTAGGTAACAAACCTGCACGTTCTGTACATGTATCCCAGAAATTAAAGTAAATATACATGTGTGTGTGTGTCCAAAAATTAGTGAATTAAAAAAAAAATCTTTATTCCCCATTCAAAAACAACAGATGAGATGAAAACAAAAAGGTGACTGCTCAGGAGCCGTTTTCAAGCCAAAAAGGACTTACTGATTCTTTCACTGAAACTTTAAAGCGGATCTGCAACGTGGACCATGAATATGCCCCATTTTGCCAAATAAGCAAAGTGCTTCCTCAGAGGACTGTTGAAAACTGAGACACTCAAAAAGTAGACCAAAATCACAAGAACAAATCCTATACACCTGGTGTCACAGAGGGTTTTTGCACATCGCTTGTTCCGGAAATACATGCTATGAAAATAATCAGGCCTCACTGCAAAGATCTTTTTCAAGAGCAGCTAGGAAGTCAATCATCTCCCACTCTTGCCTCTTACATAAACATATTCTCAAATCCAATCTGTGTTGGGTGGAACTAGAGAGAAATTTTCGAATCTCAAACTCCGCCTGAAGTAGAGGTTTAAGTTTTAAAAGGCTATCTTACGGTACAGACTCAGAACAGGAGGTAAGACTTCAACCAAGTGGTGGTTAAGTGAATTAAGCGTCACTGTTTGGAGTGGATTATCTGTGAGAACTATGTAAACCAGGGTAACTGAGGACATACTTCCAAAACACAGAACTTGGTACAGCGATGACTGTCTTCATTTAATTATCCCCTAACTCTTCACTGAGTATCCACCATATGCCAGGCAGGCCTCTGTTCTTCTGGAACTTAACAATCTAGTGAGGGGGATGGACAGTGATCAAACAGTCACACGCATACAAAATGGCAACTGTTACGTCTATGAAGAGAGTGTCACAGGTTGCTATGACAGCTTGTATAAAACATCATTCTAGTTTCCTTTGGAAGAACAGACTCCAGAGGGGAACGAGAAAGGCTGTGGAGGGACCAGTCAGAAGGCAACTTCCATAGTCTAGGCAAGAGAAGAGGGTGGCTTGGGCTACAGCTGATTTTAAGAAGAAACACAGGAGTATATCCTAGCTTATAATCAGTGTGAAATGATTCATTATTGGCAGACTTTCTCTTACCTGAATAAGTTGTATTCCATCTTGGAAATAAATTTACCATCCCCGAATCTTTTACCCTCATTTTTCAAGAATACTATAGAAACTGCCTTTTTGATGAGGCATGACAGGGGTTATTTTAAAAAATTTAAAAAAAAAAAAAAAAAAAACAGGTTTCAGAAAACAGGACCAAGAAACCCCAGAGGTAGGCATTAGGCAAACTTCTACAGATTACTAACTATGCTGACAACAGTCAAAACAAATGTATTTGGAAAGCACCTTTTGTCACAACAAAACGTCATCCTAGAAAGATACTATCATTGATAATTATATACATGATCACAGTTATATAAAACTAAAAAGAAATAATTAGGTACATATATGTTTCAACTGAAAAAAAGGTTAGAAGTTGAAGTTTTAAACAATTAAATGGGAAATTCATGTGAATGTTTATTCTAGTCAGAGTTTTAAAAGATACACTATTTCTGTTTATCTAAATTAAACTTCTAGTGACGAAATTCACATTAAGTTTCTAGACTTAAACTGTCAGTTCTTCCACGAATACCATCATACATGCTTTGCCTGTGGTTACAGAGGTCTTAAAAGGAAAGGAAACATAAGAAATTAACAGATATGCATAAAATGAAGTGCATGGGGCCGGGTGTAGTGGCTCATCCCAGCACTTTGGGAGGCCGAGGCGGGTGGATCACGAGGTCAGGAGTTCAAGACCAGCCTGGCCAAGATGGTAAAACTCCATCTCTATTAAAAATACAAAAATTAACTAGGCGTGGTGGTGGGTGCCTATTATCCCAGCTACTCCAAAGGCTGAGGCAGGGAATTGCTTTTGAACCTGGGAGTTAGAGGTTGCAATGAGCTGAGATGGCGCCACTGCACTCCAGCCTGGACAGAGCGAGACTCCATCTCAAAAAACAAACAAAAAACAAAAACAAAAATGAAGTGCTGCATGTTTGTGGTCCAGAGAGTGAAGTGGTGGGGCATAAACCCTTCCCAGTGTTAGCAAAGAATATAAGCAGTGCTGTAGTTAGCCGGCTTGCAGCTTCATCATGACCCTTTGAATCTCCTACACCCTGGCCCCTAGGAAAGCAGGAGCAGCGTATCAGATCCCTGCAGAGGCTGAAAGCTGAAGGCAATGCAAAGAAAAGCTCTGACATTCTGCCACTGGAGTGACAGGACAAAATGGACTGTAATAAACAACAGTTTGAGCAAGATAATTTGATGTGTTGGGACCTTAAGCTTCTCCAGATGCTGAGCTCAGCTTGGGATGGGAGATAAGAGGCAGTATTTACTGTCCTCAACAAAGGTTGGGTAAAAGCAGAAAAAAGAAACCACCTTGTGTAAATTGAAACCAGTTCACTAATATGCATATTCTCAGATATGCACAGCAATTCACATAAAGAATATATACCATATTCATACTGTATACACACATGCAAAGCATCATACTTACACATGTGTATAAAATATAACTTGTGTGTTGCCCAATAGCAGATAGGAAAGCCAGAGAGAAAAACAAATGCATGTGAAGAATCTTTAAAATGAAAAGAGCACTCTACCAATATTAAGCTCACTTAATATCGTATTGCTCCACAAGTATTACAAATAAAATGCCTCTCTGAATCACATTTCTTTTCCAAATAAACAAGCACATGCAGACACAGATTTTGACTGTGAAGATTTAATTCACAACAGAAGGATGTTGCTTATGGAGTGAGAAGTGAAATCGCAGTCCCTCTGGGCACATCCAGGTACTCTGCCAGTTTTCCATAACAAGGCTGAGTGATGTGCTTACATTTCTCAAAGACTGTTTTGTTTCAGTAAGGCCAGGTTAGGTGGTTGGTAGATGTATGTCATCATCAAACAGAAGTGCTATCAAACTGCTGATTTTGGTTAGAACGACGAGGAACAAACAGCTTGCTTTCACTGGTGAAGATTTTCGCTTAGCTATTTTCTTTACATTACTTAAGTAAAAACTATAAAAACAAAAAACAAGATATCAACACAAGCATATGGCTTTGGAATTACAAGATACACTGTGTTTGTGTAATCAAGAAAGAACAATGAAAAAAGATAATCTTTTTTTTCGTTGTTTCTTTGAGACAGGATCTCACTAATTTGCCCAGGCTGGTCTCAAACTCCAGGCTATCCTCCCACTACTCCTCCTGAGTAGCTGGGATTACAGGAATATATTACAGCACCTGGCTGAGAGAAGACAATCTTGAGAACAGTAAGTAACATTTACTAGCTGTCTATTACCACGAAAGGAACTGAGTTGGTGACTTTACATAAACGTATCTTGTTTAAAACCTTGCAAGGTGATTGCTATTAGCATCATTTTAACACGGTTGGCTTGAAGCATCAGAGCAAATTTTTCCAAGGTCATAGAACTCTTAAGTGATAAAGCAGGGATCAAATCTACATCTGCTGAATTCTGCCAAGTTCAAAGCCTATCTCTTTCCACCCTACCCACCATCTCTCTAAGCATCACAACAGAAACAAAGAATATGCTGCACAAAAAGAAATCAACAAACACCTATGAAGAGCCAAAGGAATACATGCCTAAAATATGCTTAAATCAGATGCTGAAAACCCAACACAGGGAGACAGTAGACCCTTCTCCTTGGCAAAGCTTACCAGGCATACGAGGTTCTGTTTCCCACCTACTTTATATGGCTTGATACTCTTAGAAGGATTCCATGTCGAAGCAGCCACAGCAGCATGCACACCAATCTCACTCCTAGAGATCTCTCTGCACCTCTCCAGCTGCTTGAATTCTAGTCATCCCACCACACAAATTCTCCAGTGGCTGCAGCTCAGAGTTGACCCATGTCTCATTATCTTCCTTACAGGCATCATTCTCCCTTCTAAACCTCCCATTCCCGTTTCAATTCCTTTCAGACAGACTTGTCCCATCACTCTACAAAATGGCACTGGAAAACTTTCTTTCTCCTTTTCTTCTTTACAAAAGGAATAAATGTTCATTTTGGAAATTTTCAAAAATATAGAAAAAGCACAAAAAAGGAAAAAAAGGGATTCTGCTAAAGATAACTAGTGTTAACACTGTAGTGTGTATTTCACTAGTCTTATTTTTCCTTTTTTTTTTTTTTTTTTGGAGTTACGGTCTCGCTGTCTGTTGCCCAGGCTGGAGTACAGTTGTGCAATATCGGCTTATTGCAACTTCTGCCTCCTGGGCTCAAGCAATCCTCCCATTTCAGCCCCACCAGTAGCTGGAATTACAGGCACAAGCCATCATGCCCAGCTAATTTTTTAAAATTTTTTTGTAGAGAGAGAGTTTCACCATGTTTCCCAGGCTGGTTTCGAACCTGAGCTCAAGTGATCCATCTGCCTTGGCCTCCCAAAGTGCTAGGATTACAGGTGTAAGCCACCATGCCCGGCTCATTATTATTTTCCTAAGCACATGTGTAATAATAATTTTTTTATGAAATTAGGATCATACACATGTTATGTTATAAATTTTTCAATTTTTGAAATATCGCTGAACACTTCCCTCCCTATCATTAAATATTCTCCTATAACATGATTTTAGTGACTGGCATTATGCCATATGAATGCAACATTTATTGAACTCATCACCTACTATGGGATATTTTGGTTGTTCTTTACATTTTACTACTTTATTTATTTATTTACTTATTTTTTTTTTTAAAAGACGGGGTTTCACCATGTTGGTCAGGCTGGTCTTGAAATCCCAACCTCAGGTGATCCACCTGCCTTGGCCTCCAAAGGGCTTGGATTACAGGCGTGAGCCACCATGCCCGGCCTTACATTTTATTACTATAAACAGTTCTGCAATGAACATCCTCACAGATTTATGTTTACTCAGATCCACCCTGTCCCTTTGTAATAGATTGCTGAGCACGTTTAGAAGTCCTGGACACACAGTGTCAGGCTGCCCTTCTCACAGATTTTATGAAATTTCATTCCCAGTAGGACTAATTAGTAATGCAGGGGAAACGGTTCTCTTGAACCTAATGAATAATCACCAAATTGAAAAGTGACTTATCAGTGAATCAACTAATTCATTGAACAAATACTCATTAACCTTCTATATGTGCTAGGCACTGAAATACAACAAGGAGACATGGTCCCTGTTCTTATAGAGCTTTCGCTGTCTCAAGACAGAAAATGTAGTTAAGTGAAAGCAATAGACTAGGAAGGTTACCATGGGAGGTGATGTCCTGGGTGAGACCAGGCTTCTCCAGGTGCTCCTCAGATCAAATTCCTCCCCGTTCCTGTCACAGCTGGGCCCCTTCTCCCTCTGTGTTTCTGATTTCCCCGTCTAGCATGAGCTGGGGAAATAGAATCTTTTATTTCCAAAGTCCCCTCGCAACTGTAAAAGGAGTTGCTACTAAATGCAGCAGCTTCTTAAAGCTGTGTTCCCCATCCTTACATACATTGATGACAAATAGTGTAATTCTAGGGGGAGAAAAAAACTAGATAAAACAATTGCTTAGGGAAAAATATGTTCTAAACATTTTGAAATCAAAATCTAAATGTTTTCCAAAAGATTATGAGGATACAAATTATAAAATTTTTCACAACTGAGTTTTTAGATCTATTGTAATAAATGTGGCAAATATTCTAAATGGCTACTAATAGGTCAGCAGTAAATGTTTTAAATAAAAGCAATCAAAATAAACAGCAATTACATTCTTAATATCTTTTTTTTTTTTGAGATGGAGTCTCATTCTGTCACCAGACTGGAGTGCAATGGCGTGATTTTGGCTCACTGCAACCTCTGGCTCCCAGGTTCAAGCGATTCTTTTGCATCAGCATCCCAAGTAGCTGGGTCTACAGGTGTTCGACACCACTCCCAGCTAAAATTTTTTTTTTTTTTTTAAGTAGAGACTGGGTTTCACCATGTTGGCCAGGATGGTCTCGAAATCCTGACCTCATGATCCGCCCGACTCGGCCTCCCAAAGTACTGGGATTACAGGCGTGAGCCATCGCTCAAGGCCCACTCTTGTATTTTAATCTTTTACATGGTATAGTATTTAGCCGCCACTGAAGCTTACCAACTTTTACAAGCAATTTATGTTTCCATTTCAGGTAGACAAGAGCCAAATGATTAAAACATTTAACATTATATGGAAAGACCCAGTTACACCATTGCTTCAGAAACTAAGCAATACATTTTTTTTCAAGGAGCAAATGTGTAAGGATTGGTTAATATGTCCAGACACTGTTAAAATTTTGGTCTTTGAAAATACAGTATGACATACGGAGTCAAACATGGTTTTACAGAAAGTTACTCATGAGTCAATTTGTTTAAGGCATAAAATATTTTCCATTTAAGGGAGAAATGAAGTTGCTAGAAAGTAGGAATACTGGGCCACCTTTGGTTTTGGTGGGTTTTGGATATATTACTTCTTTGTTTCAGGATGGGTTTTGATATATTACTTCTTTGTATGTAAGTTTAAAGCACGCACATAAAAGCAAACCCAAATCTTCTATCCTATGTGTGTTTCCAGGAGTATGGATGATGTGTGTGGCATGTATCCAGTAGTTAGACGCAAAACATTTTTCCAACCTCTTCTACGTGCATTAATTTAATCACCATGACAACTCGTTAAAAATGCACCGTTGAGATTCCCATGTTATGGATGAAGAAACTGAGGCACAGAGCAATTAAGTATCTTTCCAAAAGATACACAGCTAGTAAAAGGCAGGGCTAGGAACTGAAGGTGGCCATGAATATCTATGAAACCCAGATGTCATCTGGAGTCTCCCCACCCCTTTAGATCTAGTTAGACTGGCTCTCATCTCCCCATCCTTGTCCTGTGTGAACAAAGTCCAGTGTCCTTCTCAAATGACTATAAACACCCAGAGGACCTGCATTCTCAAGGACTTACCTGGCTCCCAATTTGTGGTTTTTTGGCTTAGTTCTGTGCACACAGGGAAAAATGCAAACCGCTTAAAACTGAATAGTAGTTATTTCCCACTTCTTCCCTCTCGTTTATTACTCTCTCATTTATGCTGAGAGAAAAAAATCTGTCTGGTTTTCTTCTACTGCTGAGCAGTTCATTCTGTCTTTCCTAGCCTTGTTTCCTTGTAATTCACGTTCTTAGGTTCTAACTTGGTCCACCAGACTGTTTATCAAGATAGTTTTCTAAGCAAAGCCAGCTCTTTTCCTAAGAGAAATCGTGTTGCTTGTTAAGAGTGTGATATCCTTCTTCTCATATGGGCACACAAATTCGGAGGTGATACAGCTTACATTATGATTAATATAAAATGTTACTATTGATGATTAAACAGCTGCCATAATTGAATGAATCTGACATATGTTCGCTAACTTACCAGAACAGAGGCAGAAGCAATCTAAATTCAAATGACATTAGGTTAATTCATTACAGTCTTAAATAAATCCACACAGAGGCAATTCTTTTCTTTGTATTTGAGAACTCATGTTTAAATGCTTAACGATTAAAAAAAAGAAATCACATACCTCTACCCTGCCAATGAGGTTGTCAATATAGATGACAAGTGTTAAAAAAAATCATGTCAAAACACTATTAGAAAAAACAGGTGAAGGATATAATTGGGGGCATATACAAGTTACTAAATCATATATATCCAATTCATACAAAAATGAATTTTCAAAACATCACCTACTTCTGAACCAGTGAACATGAATTATTCACATGGCTGTATATAGCAGGATGACTAAAAAGGAGAGAGAAAAGACTTTTAAAAAATGTAGGAAATGGAAATATGTCTCAAAAATTGCTGGTACACTAGGAGTCACATGGAAATATTTCTTAAGCTCTGATGCGCAAGGCCGCCTAAACTGGGATGAGTTTGGTATTCCCTGGACCTGCGCAGTACGTGGCCGGAGGGGCATACGAGGGGGGGGCTGTGTTTAGGTACTCTGTTAAACAAAGACCATAAAAGATAAAAAGCAATTCAGCTTTGGAAAACCAGTCTTTGTCTTCAAAGTAACTGAAGAAAAACTGCATTAAGGATAGTATAGTTACATATAAAACATAAATAATCATTAAGGGCAGTAAGTAAGTAAACGTTCAAAATGAGAGGGATAGCTAGCATAGGTTCCAGGAATAGCATATACGAAAAGGTCCTTGAGAGTGACAGCAGGGACTGTCATTTGCAGTCATTGTGTCACCTCAATTTGGCTGGATGAATGTTTGCCGAGTGAATGCTTGGTGGGGGTTATATAACCGGTTGCTGGTTGAATCAGTTGTGAGTTACTTAAGAGAAGGAACTGCTTCTCAGTTGACAGTAGTATACCCTTGTTACTTGGCTGAATGCCTGTACCTACTGAGTGCTCCATTCATGTTCAGCAAATTAATGGTAATTACAGAAGACAGCGGGTTAAATTGGAGACTACACTATGTCCATCTGAAAGCGAAGGGGAGGAGTCAGAAAAAGGAAGACAGAGACTACTGGGGAACAACTGTGGGATTCCAGGACAGGCTGAAGGGATGTGACGGAGAGTTTAAGGGAAGGAAGAGCTTTGTGAAGAAACAGAACCCTCTCCTGAGACAGGAAAGAAAGAAAAAAGATAATGAATGAAGCACAGAATGATTTTCAAGAGCAAAGGAGGGAATGGCAAAAAAGGCACAATGTCTCCATCTTCCTACTTAGCGGAGATGAGAATACGTATTTCAAAGCGCACAGGTCACTGTCAGCAAAGACTACTATTATTACGCAGTAGGAGTAAGGAAGGAGCAAGGAGAATCTGAGCCTTGAAAATGGCAAAGGCTGAAAGTAACCATCGTGGGTGTTGGGGGTGGAGGTGGCACGTTAGGGAGAGCTAGAAAGTGAAAAAAAAAGGTGTAGATATGAACTGTTGTTTTCAAACTCATGTTTCAATTGTTCAATACTTTTATCACCATCTGTGCTAGGCACTGCGGAGGAGCTACAGAAATGTAAGATACGGTTCCTGTCCTGAAAAGTTAAATAACAACCCAGAGACGTTAGATGATAGAACGTGAATATATGCCAACAAAAGGGGGACCGAGATAAGGGCAAATGTTCCATAATGAGATCTTTCTTTATTACATATTCATTTTTCTATCAAAGTCTAATAATTATGTCCTCTACTGTTCCTGTTGTTTACAGGCAATAAAAGTCATTTTCTGGCTTTCGTATAGGAGTAGATATTTGAGTTCTTTTCTTGGGGAAAAAATTGCTTCTCCTCAAGGTTCAATGAACAAAAGAGGTCACAAGGCTTTGGCTGAACACAGAGTCATTTCTTAGGTAGACGAAATAGATTCTTTTAAACAAATACTCTTTGTATGAAAGCACGACCGCTTCCCAGAGCTAGGCAACCCAGAAAAAATGTGACTACTGTCCAGCCATGCTGAGGCTGGGTCTGAGAGGGTTAAACTAAAAATCAAGTTATTGTTGCCTCTCCTTTAGTTCAGTACAGCTTTTCTATAATTCTCTAGAGCTAGGCAGCTGACAGCATGGATTTTTATTGAAGAAATGCTATGACATTTGTTCTAAATGTCACATTTCTCCCCCACAAACTAAAAATAGCATGTTACCATACCCCTACCCCTAATAAAATTCTTGGCTGGAAAATGACATTGATAAGCAAAATGAAGCATATAACCTTTTCTCTCCTTTTCTATAAATGTTTTATTTATTCCTGAGTAACATTTGGTATCTTTTGTAGGCTGAGATCAGAGGGACAAATCAGTAAATTTTACTGCTAAAGTAGTCTTTGCAGTATGGGACTGTCATCTTTAAAGCATGTTTCAGGCAGGCACTGCTGTCATTTGAGTAGTGATCTAGTGACTGATAGAAAATATCTGTAGAAATAATGTGTGCTCTCATAGTAATGTGACATTTTATGAGCAGTCTGACTGTTTTCATTACTCTGATTTCAGTCTGGGGAAGAGTAAGTTAGAAAGCCAGTGACGGAGTGTAGAAGGCCTCTCAGGATGAAGTTGATAGGACAAAACCTGAACTTGGGCTGTGATATTTCATAGGACTTCATGGCAATTATCTGAAACCATTTTAAATAGTAGGTGGACTTGACTGCTTACTCTGATCAATCCCAAGGTCACTGGTTTAATTGATAAGAGCGTTTGGCTAACTGACACACTCAAAGCCAAGTTTAAAGCAAGCTTTGTGGAGACTTTGGCTGTAGTTGCCTTCATTGCCCCAACTAGGTTTTGTTTCAAGGGTGAAGATTTGGTCACACAGGGAAAACTTCATTACAACAAACCTCATAATTACACTGTTCCCTTTTGAGAACACGGCCCTGGACGAAAGGAAATGAGCATGGAAGCAAGCTTGTACCAGATGCTCGCTGAGGAGGCATCAGAATACCTTGCTGGGTGTTCACAGTACCCAACCCCCATTCTTTTCATGTTCCCCAAAGCGTGCTGTCTGGCAACTGTGCAGTTTATGTGGGAAATCTTCAGATTTTCACCCTTACTAGTTTGAATAGGAATGTTCGGGACATTTATTTGTTATTCGGCTGGTGAACATTCTGGAATTCCCGAATTACTCAAGATTGACAGGTCTGATGGACTCACTTAATGAGTCACCTTGCCAACTTCCCAGTGAAGCCGTGACAGTGGCTTCTTTACTGTCAGTGTACGCAGTCACTTTCAGAAAGGCCTGCTGGCATCACTCCAAATGTTCAATTACTTCTACCAGCATAACTTAGCGGTGCAATTATACATTCCAAGGCTTTGTGGGAATGTGGTTCATGAGACTTAAGGATGTGTCACTAGCAAATGCTGCAAGACCACTATGTACAGATTATTGCAACCAGGTAAGTCAAGTGCTATTTCCGTTGTCTATCGCCGAAGTAATTTTATTATATAAATCAGCATTTAAAAATGTTTTTTGGGGTCCAGGCATGGTGGCTCAGGCCTGTAATCTCAGCACCTGGGGAGGCCCAGGAGGGCAAATCACTTGAGGTTAGGAGTTTGAGAGCAGCCTGGCAAACATGGCAAAACCCCGTCTCTACTAAAAAATACAAAAAAAATTAGCCAGGCATGGTGGTGGAATGTGCCTGTAATCCCAGCTACTCGGGAGGCTGAGGCAGGAGAATCACCTGAACCTGGGAGGCAGAGGTTGCAGTGAGCCAAGATCGTGCCACTGCACTCCATCCTGGGAGGCAAAGTGAGACGCTATCTCAAAAAAGAAAGTCCTTTGAAGTAAATCACACTTCCGATTCTACTGTAACTCCTAGCCCTCCAAATGTTTACTGACTGTAAGCTTCTTGAGGAAGGTTTCTATCGTAATGAACTGTATCCCTAAGCACCCAGCAGGCACACAACATATACTGATATCTCCTTTACAATACCAAAGCTAATGTCCCTTATGCTACAAGATATAAAACTTCATCCTACTATTATAGGACTTTCAACCAAAAATTCAGTCTTCACTTCATATAGTTTATTCTTTTTTAGTCATGAATGGAACTCTTTTAAAATGGAAAAGTATGTGTACTTATTTTGGATGAAATACTCTACAATTTGCCTGTGTCTTGCCTGTTCCCCCTCCCTGCAACAAAATTTTATTATTTATTTCTGTGGACTTTTTAATCAACATACTATCACTCGTTGAAATTACAGATGCTTTAAAACTAATTATTTTCTTCAACTTTGAAAACATAATCAGTGTGTTTTTTTAAAAAGCCTGCAGCAGTAGTTACTAGTAAAAAAAGAAAAACATATCCAGAAAAACCTGTAACTAAAAAAACACGATAAAATATCAATTTATTTGGAACTCTCAACCATAGTACTGAGATTCTGTGCTTGTTCAAGACATACAAAACACAACAAACCCTTCTGAATTTGATAAAACCACCACACATTCTTCTGTCTATATTCTGTTGTATATGAATTAGGTGATTTAGATTTTTTTGACAAGCTGGTGATTAACACTTTCCACTAGGCCGGAATTTTTTAGAAGGAAGAATTAAGAGTATTTATAAGGTGGGGCAGAAAAGGACAATCCCAAATTCACAGTTCTAGAAGTCCAGAATTTTCACTTCATGGCTTCTCAGTTAAGACAAGGTCCCTTCCCTTTTGGTTCATTCATAAACACTCCCACCTTCTTGTCTGCTTCCCATCCCCCTCTGAAACAAAACATTTATTAACTGAAGCTTCCAACTGTGACAGAAATTACAGTCATGTTAATGGTACAGATGGTGTAAAAAATGCAATCTAAAAACATGATTAAAAAATGCAGGAGCTAGGTAACCCAAGTTCATCTCAGATATGGCTGACCAGATATCTATGAGAAAGGAAATACACGTTTTTGGTTAATTAGTTTGCTTTTATCAATCTCCGTAATTAGAACATGCTTTCCCCTTACTTAATCCTAAAACAATCATTAGATTTAATAAACCTTTCTAGATTGCACAAATGAGAAAATGAATTAGTTAAAAAGCAAGCATTAAGCTGTCTTAGCAATGTGATTATAACATTCTGTGAATAAAAATGCTTTTGTTTAATTATTAAAGACAAAATATACCATTTTATAGCTTGTTGCAAAAGATTCTACATGCTTTTCTTCCTTCTTCCTCATGTTGCTTCATAAGGTAGTAAAAACAGCAATGTTGCCGCCATAGATTGTATTTCACCAAATGGAAGTGATTATTAATCATTCTTTCCTGAAATCAACCCATAATTGCTTCTCCTCAAGTCAAAGTACAGTCAGGTTTCCACAGGACTCAAGGAGAGAGGGTGGTCTTGGTTGCAGGGCACCCCACCAGGAAGCTCAGCTTCCATCGCTATCAAGGCTTTTGTGAATTAACAGTGGACAGTGGACACAGAGCTACAGGTTAGAGTTCGTTGTTCTTATTATTTCCACCCCTAAGCATTTGTGTGATGGTCTGATTTCCCCTGGAGTCCAGAATGAGCCCCTGACTCCACAGGTCCTATTACCCGCTTCATACTCTATTTGCCAATCTCATAAGAAAGTTAGTCGTATGGTGATAATTTTCAGATAATCGAATGTTAAAACCATTGTTAACATTTTAACAGTTAGTAAAAAGCAACATACTAATTAAGTTGTGGACTCAAGCTTTATAGGTCTTTTTATCTTGTTGAGCTTTCTTTACACTAAATAAAATTATCTTTTTTATTTATCCAGAAACATCAGGGAAAAAAACGACCTTATGTATTAAAAACTCAAATTGGTCATTGCCTAGACTTGGTGAAGCTTGCACAGCAGAAGACCACCTGTTGGACAGTAGGTTCGAGGTATTGAATCCCACCCCCCACCCCCTGCAATCGACTCCTGACTGTGCTTGCTGAAGAAGACTTTGGTCGTGACATCCACAAACATTATCACTGATGGACCATGGACATGTGTGGGCTTCCAAAAATGTAGACTTGGATCTGAATCAGACAAGAAAACTACAGGGGAAAACAGAAGGTTTATGTTTATTATAGAACCAAAGTAATCTGGATAGAAAGGTAGATTCAAGAGTATCTTAGAGGGACCAGTCTATCCCACAAATAACACTATGGGCTCTCAAAATGATTCTACATGTTTCCCACCTCTCTCCAATGCTTAACCTTAAGGTCCCATTGGCTCTTTCCACCTTCATTCTGAACTGAACCTATGTGAATTTGAAGGATAAATGGGAAACGTTGGGGTCAGAAGTTAAAAACACCTTTTCCTCCCGGGCTCTGGGACATGAACTGTGATTTTTCTGGCGATTTTTACGAAAGAATAGTATTCCATGAAGACATTAGTCGTTCACGTCAGCCATCTTATTATTCTAATTTAAGAGCAAGGAAAAATCCAAGACCCAGAAAGCATGCGTTGCAGCTCAGACAAACACCTGCTCCCTGATGCAGTACTTGATGATGTTTCTTTTACTGGGCAACTGTATTACATGGAGTCCAGACCCACTAAGGAGAGACAGATTAACGCTGGATATTAGCAGTTTTGAAGGGTACAATCTCCAAGCCAGTTTTCACATGCATTTATTTTATTTAAAAACCTTACATTCTAGTCCACTAGAACCTTTAGGAAATACCACTCTTTGTGTTGTCTAGTGTCAACAGTACTGAACTATAGAATCAGCCATGAACCACCCATGTAATTCTTTTTTATTTTGAGACAGGGTCTCACTCTGCAGTCTAGGCTGAGGGCAGTGGCATGATCACAGTTTACTGCAGCCTTGAACTCTTGGGCTCAAGTGATAGATACTCCCATCTCTGCTTCTTTAGTAGCTGGGACTACAGGTATGTACCAGCATACCCAGTGAATTTTTGATAGTTTGTAGAGATGGGGTCCTGCTATGTCATTCAGGTTGGCAGCCATGTAATTTAAGACAGAGACTTTGCTTCTTTGGGCTGTGAAGTGCTTAGATAAAGTGATCTGGATGATTCTTTCTAATGACTTGATATCACTCGATTACTCTATTTTCTAACATCACAGATTGCAAATCTGATTTACCATTCTTTGCTGAGATTAACCTGGTCCCCTAAAAAGCAGCTAGCAATTAAGAATAAACTGCTCCTTCATAAGTGAGGTGGAATAAAAGAGCTGTGTGTGAAGACAGGCACTTGACCTAAAGGTTACTAGAGAATTCTAGTTTCCTGGGATGTTGCTAACCAGTTTCACAAGAGGAGGGAAAAAAACATCTTTTCTCATAATAATGTTACAACGCTTTTGGAATTTTTCTAAGGAGTTACTACAAAGGAGATATTTATTCTAAATGTGAAAAGATCAGCTCAGTAAATGAAGACATTTACTTTATTGCCATAATGTAACATTTTTATAGACTTTCTGCTCTTCGTCATTGAGATCAAACATAGAAATCTGGACACTTTGAACAGTTAGGACATTGTTCTGAGAAGGAAAATGTGACTGCCTGGAAAGAGGGGCTGTGAATCAAGTGCGTGCAAATGAGCTCCACGCACCCAGCTCTGCAGCCCCCGTAGAAACATGTGTAAGACATTACAATCCTGAAGGCTTTAGGCAGCCTAAGGGGACATGACCACCTAGGGCTCAAGCCCAGCAAAGCAGAACTTATTCTGGACACGTCATGAGGTTGAAATCACTTTGTGTAAATCACAAATTTAAAGCAAATAAGGATACTTCAAACAGAAAATCTTAGAAAATATGTAAAAAGCTAGGGCACATCCCTTATTTCCCTCCTCACCTCACCCTCAATTAACCTAGCCTCATCCTTGTTGTTTGTTTGTTTGTTTGTTTTGGAGACAAGGTCAGTCTCACTGTGTCACCCAGGCTGGAATGCAATGACATGATGATCATGGCTCACTGCAGCCTCAACCTCCTGGGCTCAGGTGACCCTCCCACCTGAGTCTCCCAGGTAGCTGGGCCTATAGGTACAACATGCCACCAAACCCAGCTAATTGTTTTTTTTTTTGTTTTGTTTTTTTTTTTTTTTTGTATTTCTTGTATAGATGGTGTTTCACCATGTTGCCCAGGCTGATCTCTAACTCCCGGACTCAAGCAATCTGCCCGCTTTGGCCTCCAAAGTGTTTCGATGACATGCATGAGCCACACGCCTAGGCTCATCTTCAGTTTTTAAGAACAGGTGATTCAGTATAAAATGTCAGAGGAATGCCAGAATCCATTCCCAGCATATGAAACTGGATTCTGCTGACCACAGCACAGTATTTAGCATTTACTAGTTGCTTTAAAAACAGTTGTTTATGTGACTTTACTCTGGAGCTGGGAAAATAACATTTGCATGTCTAAGCTCTATTGTATTTGACCTTCACAAGTTTGTGAGGCTGGCTAATAGGATACTGTGCAATTTTACACCACTTACACTGATCAGAAAACTGAGGATCAAAGAAGTTAAACAACTTGTTTGAGAGTTGTTTGTCTAGGTGGTGAGATGATTCACAGGTAAAGTGCTTTGTAAAAAGTACTACACAAATCAAAGTAATACAGCGCTTTGGGCACGTATCTATAAATTAAGGCAAAACTTACAACTTCATATAGAATGGTATCTCAGTCTTTTCTGAATACAATATATCTACTGAACTTGTGCTGTTTTTCACCATCCAACTCTCTCTTCCCTTAGCCATAACTGAGGGGTTACTCGCACTTGACACCAGAACGGCAGGCTACTCAGCATCGTGAAATGCACTGTTCTACAACCTGAGTCAGTCCAGACAGGCTGTCACCGGGCATTCAATAGAGAGCAGCAACATACACAATTACCCTCCTGACTAGGGTCCCTTGAGACACAGGTCTGGAGAATTCTGGCATGAAGAAACTGTGTTTGCGACAATCAACAGTCTTTTGGGGTGACTTAATGTGGAAAGAAAACAGCATTAAACAATTACGCTGCACATGAACATTCTATATAAGAGTATACAGTTGATCATTTTTATGGTTTCATAAAAATTCATTTGCTTTCGGGTATTACAAATACACTAGGAAACTGAAACGTCTAACACAGGCAAGGCACCACCTAAAAAATAAAAGCCTGACAAATTAAAAAAAAAAAAATCTCAGTTTCCAACCTAAACCACATCAAGTCAATTTTGTTTAAAAACAAAAACTAAGCTTTCGTTTCAGGCTGCTAGTCACCCTCATTTTTCTTCAACAGAAAAATTAACAAAGGAACTTTTGTGATGAAATGCTAATATGAAAGGTTTATAGGGTCCTACCTTGCACTCCTGAGACATATTTATCATTACAGACACACTTGCTTTCACGACACAACACTTAAAAAGAAAAAAAGACCTACAGACCAGAGAAACGCTGAGAGAAAAGAAAACTTTCAGAAATGTATTGCTGTGTGTGTTCTTAACTTTCCTAATGTAGGTATACTGACTTACACTACTGGCTGCTCTTATTTTTGATCTTCTGGCAAAATCGTGTTTTTAGCTTCTAAGAGGTGAAATATGACTAAATGAAGTACAAATATCGAGGTTTTTGTTTCACCATCTGAGAAAAAGGATTAGGGCAAAGCAGCAAACTAAGTATGTTCCCTACATTTTGAGCCTGATAAAATGATTATTTGGTTACACGCTGCATAGATCATGCATTCTTCTCTGTAACAAGGCAAATTAGATATTTATGCTTCTATTCCAAACAAAGCAGACACGATGTCTGGCAGGCTTTTTTTTCTACACTAGTTAGAACTCTTGTAAGTAAAGCTTATGAGTTTTATCATGTGGCACTTCAACCCTGCTACACATAAACAATCTTTATGAGGGTCACACTGCTTCTTACTTAACAGTCAATAAATGTACCACTACCATTACCATCTTCAACTTCTTCCAATAAGTTTGTAAAAGTAATGTGCCTTGCTTGAATCTGCACACAAACTAGTTCCTATTTACTCTTTAAGGTTGCTGTATTACATTTTGAACCTCTCTTTTTCTCCTAGAGCATTCTATTTGTACTTTTGTCCATGCTTTGGGTTCAAACTGTCAACAGCACTGTTCACGTCTGAATCTTCACACTACCTGGCACTATGTTCCTCTTATCCTAGGCACGTTGGCCACCGCCTCCCATAACCTGCTGAGTTGCTGCCAGTGAAGCTCCTTAGCCTATGAATCCAGCCAGTCTCATACATTTCTTGAGCTCATCGTCATCAGAATGAAGGTACACTGGTGGCCACTAGTCCATCAGGAAGTAGGTGCTAGACTTAGTTATGCTATCATAAACCCTGCTGCTTGGGTGAAAACTGGGCACCCCAGATGCTATGGTGTCCCAGTCTCCTGTCAGACTGGCTTGATCCAGATGAGCAGAATTTTTCTTTCTTCTTATGGCAGTTCTAAGTACTATTGACTCACCTAGAAATCTAGGTACTCAGAGAGGACCCCGTCCTACCCGCTTGCCTCTATCTCAAGTAAGTCAACCTCTTGTCAGGAGGGGAGAAAAGGAAGGAAAGAACTGGCAGCGAGTTCCTGATTCTTCGGCATCTAACTTGGAATCTGGTACAAACCAAGACTCATCGCTGGCAACACCTAGACCAGTCTGGTGCACACTACTGAGGACCAGCTATTGAAATCTTTTTCCTTCCTTCTTTTTTTGGAAAAAAAAAAATTTCAGATCCACCAGGAACCAATTTATTTATAAGATATGATAAAGATTCATGACTAGAAAAAATGGCATTAAAGACAAGTACCAATGTTTTCAGTGTAAGATTTAAGAGACACAGAATTATTCTGTCAAATTCCTAAATGCTTACTCCTGCTTCTGTACCTGATTTTGGGTCAATATGTTTATTGACGGCCCGGAGTCCAAGCTCCAAACTTTGAACAGTGTCCGCTGGGCCCCTCCTCCCACCATATCCCACTCACAGTCTTAAGGGCTACTGAGCGAAGGAAGCCTGAGCTGACCCTCTTATGTGGATCATTTCTCTGCCCCTTCTTCCTAACCTCATTCCTAAGGTTTCTTCCCCATCCATAATGGCAGTGCTGCTTCATGCCGAGACTCTTCCTTGGCATGAAGTTATGAGGAATACACAGTGAATATTTGCCATATGAACTAATTCCTGTCTGACAGTGACACTGATTTAGAGTCATTCATTCAAAAATTATTAAGTACCCACCATGTCAGGCACTGAGTGAATTGCTGGGACATACAACTTATTCTGAAGTAGCTTTTAGTCTAGTGGGAGGATATGAAAGTAAACAACCACAATTCACTGGGACAAATGTCACGGCAGAGGGAAGCACAGGGTGCTTTGAAGGCACATAAAGATGCCACTTACTCCAGGCTGGGTTTGTAAGAAGCAAAGGCTCTGTGGAGGTGCCTGGGCTGAGTCCTGAAGGATTAAATAACATTCGCTAGCAGAGAAAGTAGGTCAGGAGCCTAAGAAATAAAATCTGCAAAGATGCAGAAGTAGACAGAGCTTGGCATGATCCAGAACGAAGTAGCTCAGTAAGGATTAAATATAGCGTGCAAAGGGGGAGTGGTGAAATATAAGGCTTGCGCAGTGACATGGTTTGGCTGTGTCCCCATTCAAATCTCAACTTGAACTGTAACTCCCAGAATTCCCCCGTGCTGTGGGAGGGACCCAGGGGGAGGTAACCGAATCCTGGGGGCCGGTCTTTCCCATGCTGTTCTCGTGATAGTGAGTAAGTCTCACGAGATCTGCCGGGTTTACCAGGGGTTTCCGCTTTTGCTTGTCTCCTCATTTTCTCTTGCTGCCGCCAATTAGGAAGTGTCTTTTGCTCCCACCATGATTCTGAGGCCTCCCCAGCCGTGTGGAACTGTAAGTCCAATTAAACTTATTTTTCTTCCCAGTCTTGGGTATGTCTTAATCAGCAGCCTGAAAACGGACTCATATACTAAGCAGGACAAGGTTTTAAGGAATCCAGTGTTTTTTAATGCTGAGCACTAGTGGTGCTGTGAGCACGACAATGCTTTGCTGTGACAGGCTGTGCTGTGCCACACTGAGGATGTTTGGCACCTCCCGCACCTAGTAGCGTAATGCCAGTAGCACCACTAGTGACAACCAACCCCTCCCTATTTCCAGGTACCCCCTTGATGGAGTGGCACCAACCTCGACTGAGAACCCAGGGAGAAGATGGATAATTTGGTCAGAAAGAGAACAAGCCTCTTAGAAACATGCAGTGATACCAGTTTGACTGAATTAAAGTTTTATCATAAAGGTATGCCCGAGGTGGGGTGGGGAGGACATCAGCCACATCCAAGATGTGTCCAAAGAAAACCATGTCTGACTCCTCTAGCGTTTACATTTGGTCTCAATCCAAGTAATCTGCAAGTAGCTTTGCCATTAATATAATTCCAGTCAGCAAGAATTTACTTGGAATCTAGTCAATGTCAACTACTAGCCTAGGTTCCTTTAAGGGTGTTCGAAGACGTAAGACATAGTCCTTACCCTTGTGAAATGAACAGTCTAGTTGCTAAGATATAATTAAGCAAGCACACAAGGCAGTAAATAATCCAGTATTTGACAGTGTATTATTCATATGTTTCATGAAAACATTTAGCAATTAAATGAATTCCTCTACATTCCTTGTCCTTGATCTTCCGTATGTTCCCAAATCCTCTATCAGAAGAGTACAACAAAGAAACAAAAAGTCAGCGTAACTCTGAGATTATCAACAATTATCTGTGCGTATTTGCAGGCTTTGCCTTATTAAGGGTTGTGAAGAAAATACCCTTGTAATTTATCTGAGGGGAAACAAGATATTCTTGCTTGTAATACATTATCTTCACAATTAATGAGATTTTTATTTGCTTTCAGATATTTTCTAAAAGTAAAGATTTTAAAGAAAGGCACAGTAGGCTGGGAGTAGTAGCTTACGTTTGTAATCCCAGCACTTGGGAGGCTGAGACAGGAGGATCGCTTGAGCCCAGGAGTTTGAGACCAGCCTGGGCAACACAGTGAGACCCCATCTCTACAAAAAATTAAAAATTAGTTACATGGTGGTGTATGCCTGTAGTCCTAGCTACTCAAGAAGTTGAGGTGGGAGGATTGTTTGAACCTAGGAAGTGGAGGCTGCACTGAGCCGTGTTCACACTACTAGACTCCAGCCTGGGTGACAGAGCTAGACCCTGTTTCAAGGGAAGAAAAAAAGGAAAGAAAAGAAAGGCACAGTAAAACTGATTTTGCACTAAAGGTAGAAGTTATTTTTCTCTATCTTTTCTCGCTCTTTAAGTCTTTCTTGGGACATGTTGATGACCAGGAATAACCATAGCTAGTAGTTCTGCTGTAAGTAACATCCTCTGTTCTGTTCCCAATTCCCTTCTTTGACGACACTGTGCATTTTTGCTGGATGACTTGCTCACAAGTGAAATGGGCTTCTGCCAGAAGGGAGCAGTTTCCAGTGATTTGTGGATCTCTTTGGAGGGTCAGAGGTCATCCAAAGGAGCCACTTAAAGGGAAAAGAGCCAATTAAAAATAATTTTCAGGGACACCATAATTGACAAGTTCCAGAATGTCTGCTGGAAAACAGAAAGGTTCACTAACACATAAGAATCAACAATTAGTAGTTAATAATTTGACTTAAATCTGTCTCTTTTGTTAAAATGAAAATAGCCAGGGAGATTCTCCTATTGACCCTTTTCAATAATGTATATCTTGTAATGGATGTGCTTCTCATATTCTCTGTTGAAAGCAGGCTTGACTGTGGATGACTGGAGACAGCGCGAGGTCGCTGAGTACATAAGCAGCGAGAAGGACACACAGAGGGGAAAATGAGAAGCTCGCTGCTGGAGGAGGGAAACTTGACTTCACCATGTTTTCTGGGGTGGGGCCTGACTTTGACCTCATGTATACAGATTGGCTTGACTGAGCTCATCTATGCTTATGGGTCCAGGTGCTTATATCTTATGGTAATATATTTTTCTCGACTGCCGTTGAAAGACATGAGAAATGAAACATGAAAATATTTAATAATTCAGTATTTCCAAGTGTCTAGGCTACTGAACATATTATCCAAGAAATTATTTAGAAGAAAGGGAAAGGAAATAGGCAAGAGATTTTATGAGTACTGACTATGAATCAGTTGTTTTCAGAGTTTTATTTCTCACGGAGTAGATACTATTTTCCCTGTTTCACAGATGACAAATGTGAGGGTCAGATAGATTAGGAAACGTGCCCAAAGTTTCACAGCTAGTCAATGAGAGAAAGCATTTTCCAAGCCAGGTTCACTTGGCTGCAAAGCACTTACTCTTTCTGATACACAGCATGCTGCCTAGATGTTTTAGCACATTTGGATTACGAGAATGTTAGAAATAAAATTATGTTTGTTAAAGGATAGGCATTTAAAAAGCTCTGGGTTGTGGTTATCTGTGGATGAAGTTATAAAATGATAGTTCCCCCCAAAACACACATACATGCATGCACGCACGCACGCACACATGCAATGTTGGTTATTACGGCTGAGTCACTGAATTTATTTGGACGAACCATCTTCTTTTGCATGACAGAATACAGATGGCCATAAACTATTTACCCAGACATTTTGGGGTTGAGGGATGCAGTCACCATTTGAAACAAAAATACAACTCTAGCAATACATATGAAAGTGAATTACTTTGTTAATGTGAAAGGGAAAAGGGGGAAAAATGAATAAAACAGCAAGAATACAACTGAAAGGAGACTCAAAGGAACAAGGGGAAACTGTCTCTGAGACAAGGCATATGTGTATGCTACACAGACAGCAGTTTTAGAAATGTTTATAAACAATGATGTTTGTGGAATGGAAAGTTGAATAGCTGTGATATTAAGGCTTTCCGCTCCTGGAAAAATATGGACACCATGGCTTACAAGTTATTTGATTCTGACAAGCATCTTCCTACTTCCTCTAACATTTGGTTAGAAACCTAATAAAGTGATTGCTTTAAAATAAAAAAAAATTCACATTCTACCTGTGTTTTATTTCCTAAAACGTCCCTAAATTATACAGGTTCTCTGAAAAGATAAGTATCTCACATATTTAGAGGATGACTTTAGCCTATTGTTTCAGGGTTTTTTCATGCCTTAACTCCTTTAAAAAACCGTAACAGGCTATGAAAAAGAAAATAAATTAAGGAGAATAGTTCCTTTATAGGATAAATCTGCATTTGGCAGTGACGGTCAAGTACAAACTGTAAATAACCGAAATAACTCATAACTAGTAATATACAGGTTAACCAACTATGATTAAAAATAAATAGGTTTTTTGCCACAAACAATATCTTTAACTCAAAATTAAACAATTGCAGCATCCTAGGTAAACTATAAAATAAGGAATTTTTTAAGGCAGAGAATGATTTTCTTTCTCCATTATAAATCTGATGACTCTTGGTGACCTTTTGTTCACATTAACACTGACAAAGTCTGCATAACACATGACTGTCCCAACCCCCTTCTCCTCCCAATAGTTCCTGCTTCGATTCTAATCTGTATTCTAGGGTATGGGGTGGGGCACTTTAGTAAGGGGTGGGGGCGAGGGGATGGCAATCGTAGACACTGGTCAGGGCTGTCAGTAACCTTGGAGGCCTTTGGGAAGAGCAGAGGGCAATAATTGGTTGCAGTGTAGGAGACACAGCTAGGAAGTAATTCCTCCGTGTTATCTTTATGATTGGAGAAGGAGTCAAAGAAATAACACATGAGTTCAGTGCTATGAAGGAAAAAGCACTGGACAGTGATTTGGATGGGTATCCACTTGGTTTTCTTGGTTACAATTTAAGGCAGATGTGAAACTCGAAAAGGTACCTTGGGACCATCGTGTTCTTGGTAAAGTTGATGCAACATCCACAACATTTTAGAGAAACTCCTAAATACTGGTCTTGGAAAAAAAAAATTAAACAGTTTTAGTTCTTAGGGGAAAGAGCGATAGATTTATTTGATGAAATAATTAATAAGTTATGGTCCCCACAACCATTTTCAGGCACGAAGCTAGCACTGAATACTTTGTGCTTTCAAAGTTTCGAATGACCTTCCATTAAATTTTCATAACAAGATTCCTTTAAAACACATTTATGCTTTGCTATTAACACTACTACTAATAATACAGTGATTAATAATAGGGGTGGTAATGGCATTACTTATGCATTAAAATTAGGTGTTCATCTCCATCCTCCCCAGCAGCCTGGAGCGTGTCAAGACATCAGACCACACAGAATCTTATCGTTTGTATTTTCAATGTCTTGTGCATAAAGACAGTAAATGAATATGAGTTTTAAAAAACTGTATATAAAGACCGTTGAGTCCTATTATAAGCACAATGTTTACACACATATGAATCTGTGCTATGACACTAGGTATGAGTATACAGAGGACACTTAACTTCACTTAAAGTCTAAGTCAACACAAAGCGTGGCCTACAGTGATTTCCCTGAGTTGGAGAATCATACATATGTCTGGTTATCCTTCGGACAAGCTGGTAACATTAAAAGGAGACAATACCAGTGTAAACACTCATATAGTCATCATAAGACAAAAACATTAAAATTCATTAAAGTGTTACAAATAAAAAAGTCACTTTTGTTTTGGTATTTATATACTTGAAAGAGGTTTATTTGGCGTTCTAGGAGTTTACTACATTTCCAATCAGAGTCTACTGATGATCTGTGGAGGGAGAGGAAAGCTGTCAGGTTCACTAACTCACCCATCTGTTCATGCCCCCTCCTGGATGGCACCCGTTCTCTAATGGAGAAGCGGAGCACTGGCCTCTTGAAAGCTGTCTTTCTGGCACAGCCTTCCTGAGCTAAAGAAATGGTTTGGTTTAAAATACCTTCCCCTTTCAGCCCTGTCCCAGCTTCAGGATGAACGTCCTTAATTTTAAAGAAGCACAGTCCAATAGTTTATATGTTGCTGGAAGAAAAAAATTAAATTATGTTGTAATTATGTAGTGAACTAGCACAGGGTCCTTTCCCGGGGCAAAGTAGTTTTTAACCTCCCCTGTAAACTCTAGAGAGAACTTACATATAAAGAGAAATTCAGGCACCAGGAAAACACAGGTATTCATCATTTTATTGGTTCTCAAAATTTACTGTGACATGGGAGGAGAATGTATCATTGCACATACTCTCATGAATGCAGCAGATGAAATCCAGGAAGGTTTAATCAATATAAATGACAGTGCGTGTATTTTTACAGTACTTAAAAGTTTATAACACACACACATTATCTCATGTGACCCTCACATACAACTAAAACTAAGGGCGGGGATGATCTTCAATTTTAAGATAAGAAACCAGGCTTGAGGTTAATAAACATTTTTTTTTTAAAGATAAAAAGCTCACTCAGACTATTATATCTTTAAATGAGGGTTAATCTGGAAATAGGCCAGTCAGTTTGAACCCATTTTTAAATCATTCAGCTAGTTTGGAGGCAAAGTCAAGACACAAACTCTGCCTTCTCTGAGGAAAATCAGCCTCTTCACAAATTCCTAGAAATACATCAGTATGCCCATGGTCATAGACTATTTATACAAGATTTCTTACTCCCTAGTTTGGTTTGTCAATGCAGTGTACTTGACAGTGGGCATATTTTTAAAAATCACTTATGAATTAAGCAATAATGAGATCTAAACTATGGGATGAATCAGATAAAAGTAGTTTTAAAATAAGGAAGGGGGAGCTGGACATTCAAGTACTACTTTTATTTCTGAAATTATTTTTTCCAGCTTTCTACGTGGTGTTATCTTAATATTTGAAACTCTTAAGATGTCAGTTTGAATCCCTGCATTACATTTTATACAGTTTCTGCTGGTATTGCTCATAGAGCTTATGTGACTAATTAAACCTCACTGCAATTACGTTTCAAGCAGAAGTTGCAGTTTACTTATTTCTCAATAAAAACTATGATTGTTTGCCATGTTTCCCATGTGTTATTCGATGATTGATTACTGTTACAGCGTGGATTGTGTTTTGTATTCTGCAGCACACAAGCATTAATCTTCACTTATTCTGCAATAGCATAATTCATTAAAATACATACTTTGATTTAGGGGCATATACAAGAAGATGTAACCACATGGGAATACAGTGTTGTTATGACAAAACATAATTAATAAAACCTAAAATGTGTTTTATGAAGTTATGGTTTTAATTTGCTATCTCAAGAAATATGCTCTAGCAATTGTGTACAAGGTAACTTCCCAGGAGAATTTAAATCCTCTAGGTAGTGAAAAGACTATGATTAGTGCACACTAAATCTCTCTTAAATGGAAAAGGTCCTAGCAAATTTTTAAAACCGAATTTGAGCTACCGCTAAGTATGATAGTCCTAAATCGGGAGCAAACTTTGTTTGACTTCTGAATTCCTATCCGGCCTCTGCATACAGCAGGGGACACAGCAGGGGACAGAGTGGGCCCAGCCAGACGCAGCACAAAAGAGCACGGCCACATATGCCCCCACGACCCCGGCAAATGGATGACCTACATTTGATGCAAGGAGTTCACATGAGAAAAAATTAATCTGTGTTGCAGCTTGCATTTAACCTGTATTTCAAAAGGCAATTAGAGATATAAAGTAAATATGGGCAAATAAGTATTTCACACATACATCACTCTAAATTCATAGAAGACATCAGCGAAACTATGTGTTCATGTAAATGTGCACATGGCCTTCTTTCTCTTAATTTCAATCTTCATAAACAAATGCACTAGTGGGAGGTTAGTACAAGTAAAAACAGCATTAGTGGGTCACATATTAATATTTATGTTTTACTATATAAAGACCTTGCATACATTATGACTGTTTTGCAAGCTGAATGAATAACTAATGTTACATTATGTATGGGTACATATTAAGCAGACATGTCTACACTTTCTTAGTTCAGGATATGATTAATGCAGCCTATCAGAAGCCAGATGGTGCAGAACCAGAACCATCAATCAAAATGAAAAGACCACTGCGTGCTATCCACAATGAGGTTCTCACAAATGGAGATTCTGTTCACAGACCCTAACTGGTAATAGGCAGAAAACGCCAAGAACGTAGCTACCCTGTCCCACTGGGATGAAAAAAATCGTAGCTCAGGCTTGGCTGGATCAAAAATCTGGTGCAGGAATATTCATCCTGGAGTCCTGAGCACCAGGGTTGGGAAAGCCCGAACAAACCAACGGCCTGTCCCTAAGATGAAAAAAAAAGCAGCAGCTTTTTAATTATTTTAATAATGTTTGTAACTGATGACAGTATCTGTCAAACAGTAACCATTTCCCATTTGACTCAGGATGGGACAGTGCCACATAGTAACAAAGCAGCTGCCACTGTCTGCCTGACACGTGAATTGGCATCTTGTTTCTTTTGCACAAGCTTTATTATAAATAACCCCAAATGCTTTAGTGTTACTTTGCAGCCTTTCTCCAAGCATCTATGGGAAACAATTTTTGTCTCTGTTACGTTTAATACTAACGACTATTTCTGGGGCAGTTGTAGGGAGAAAGGCTGTCGAAAGATGTTTCCTGTTCCTTTAATAGCTTTACATAAAAATAACTATAGAGACACAAGGTGCTTTGTCTTTGTAAATGGATCATGTGTGCTTAGAAACTGTTAAATAATCCCCATGTGCTGCAGAACCTCTGAAAGAAAATTAAAACAAATATATAGGTTCTATTTCCTAACAGCCTCTAAATACCATCTCAGAATTCTAGTTTTGTGGAGTTAAAGGGGGTAGACAGATGTGTGAGCAAGGAGAAAATACCAGGAAACACCATTTCTTCCAGAAGAGTAATGCCGCAAAATCACGAGGTACATAAATAATACGTTGAAAAACACAAATATAAAATGATGATGAAGGGAAAATATTTGGAAAACTTAAATGTGGTATCTAAAGCTATTTCTGCTTTAAGGTAAAAATGTGATTATGACCTTCATAACTTGGCATGTAAGATAATTTGGAAAGGGAACAGCTTACTTCTACTTTCGTACAAGCAATAATAAAAAAGGAATGACTACCTATTAGCATAAATAAGACCTTAAGTAAAATGGCTGAGCTTAAGAGATTTTTTAAATTTCAGCATCTCCTCCTATCTGCATTAATATGTAGTTCTAAAATAGGGCTGACTTCCTAACTTATATAAAATTGTTATTACTATTTTTTCTTCCTAATGAATGTTTTCCACACTGTTATAAATTCTGCATAAATCACATTTATCAGCTGGGAATTAATCTACTGCACATGTATACTATGATTTACTTATATAATTAATTTCCTTAATGACGGATATTTAAGTTTTTATTCTATTATTGGTAATAATGCAGTGAACATTTTTGTGCAAAGAGAGGTTTCTATCTTTAAGATTAGTTCCTCAAAATAGATTTCCAGGAACTGATTTGCTGAGCTAAATGATACAAACTATTAGCCCCTTTCAAAAATTTACATGCTTATCCAGCTCTCAGTATTCTCAATTCAAAAATTTTTAGTAATTTCATAGGTGAAAATAACACTTCATTGAAATTTAAATTTGTATTGCTTTAATTACCGGATAGGTTACAATTTTTTGTCTATGGTTAAACAATAATGTTTTCATTTTGAAGTCTTATTGATGCCTTAGAAAATATTTCTTATCTATTCATTTAAAGACTGACAAAGTGCTCTCTTTGGAACACTAAATTTGTGTGATTACTTGAAAGAAATAAACTGTATTCCTTTAAAAATATTTTTAAAATAAAAACATTTCACTAATGCAGAGAAGTCTCCCCTGAAACGACTTCAAATCAATGAAAACTTAACATAATTAACTGAATGCTCTGAACTAATCAATGACATTTTAGAGTAGCCATCTAACTTTATGGTTTTTTCCAGTGTTAGGAATGTCAAATGCCAGCTGTCTTCCCAGTAAGCCCCTCTCATGAAACAAATCTCTGTTTTACTGCTACCAAAACTTGCATACTGGGTAGTTAGCATCAAATTGCTTTTGGCTTGTTTATGGTGACTTTTCCGTTATATATGTAACAACAGACCACACCAAAGTAATGAAGACACATGATGTAAAAACAGGTGTCACTGCAGTACGTAGGAGATGATCACCAAAATGGCCTAACAAGAAAACTGAAATTAAACTGATACAGAACTACGTATCTTTTTAGAACTAGACGTAATGGAGACAAACACCCTAAAAGGCGGAACCTATCATAAACTGGGATTTCTGAAATTCAGTGTTTATATTTAAACCAGAAGACATGGTTAAAAAATATATTTATATCTGTATCTACAGCTATATCTATCAGAGCCAACCAGATTTTGAACAATGCCGTCATCCGAATTTTCCCTGGCACAGCCTTTTTAAAAAAAAGTATCACTTACTCCTTTTATGCCTTATTATGGAAATCATACTACATAAAAGGTAGACAATTCAGAAGCACAGATATACACATAATATTGCCACTTAAACTGAATCTACTGTTTTGTAACTGTTTTTTGAACTTTGGTGTATCGTAAGCCCTGCCCTGGAAGTAGCTTTTGGGAATACTCCCCTTTTAATCCCATCCTGGGAGCTGGTGCAGAAGGAAAACCAGAGGATAAGAAGACTTAACAGCATTGCTGATGAAAGAGGAATGCCGAATTCACCACTAGCTGTCAGGTGCTTTTAGTCCTGGCACTGGCGATTTCTGTCATGCCTTCCTCTCACCACCTTGCTGCCCCAACCTTCGCCACTTTATTCTTTGGGTGATGGCTGTGGTGAGGTCTGCCTTGGGACCAGGTGGTGGTAGTTCTCTGGGACCTTGCCTGCTGTGGCTTTCCACCAGGAGACAAGTAAAAAAGTCAAGCTGGCCATGTGCACTGGCTCACGCCTATAATCCCAGCATTTTTGGAAGCCGAGGCAGGTGGATCATTAGGTCAGGAGTTTGAGACCAGTCTGACCAACATGGTGAAACCCCATCTCTACTAAAAATACAAAAATTACCTCATTGTGGTGGTGGGCGCTTGTAATCTCAGCTACTCAGGAGGCTGAGAGAGGAGAATCACTTAAACCCAGGAGGCAGAGGTTGCCGTGAGCTGAGATTGTGCCACTGACCTCCAGCCTGGGTGACACAGTGAGATTCTGTCTCAAACAAACAAACATCAAGCCACGGCACCTGTCTTTTATACAAACTCAGGTCTACAGAACTCCAGATGAGCAGTTGAGTGATACTGTACTTAGCTTCCCCTTCCATCTGTATGGCTGTCTCCAATGAAAGCCAAGTAACCTGGAAATTCACATTTACTTGAGCAAATGAGTGGTTTATGAAAAGGCTAGGTCCAGGCCAGGTGCTGTGGCTCACTCCTGTAATCCCAGCACTTTGGGAGGCCGAGGCAGGTGGATCACCTGAGGTCAGGAGTTCAAGACCAGCTTGGCCAACATGGTGAAATACTGTCTCTACTAAAAAATACAAAAATTAGCTGGGTGTGGTGGTGGATGCCTGTAATCTCAGCTACTTGGGAGGCTGAGGCAGGAGAATCACTTGAACCCAGGAGGCAGAGGTTGCAGTGAGTCGAGATTGCACCACTGCACTCCAGTTTGGGCAACAAGAGCAAAACTACATCTCAAAAAAAAAAGTTAGGTCCAATTTGCTAAAAGGTAGAATGTACTAGAGTTTTGAATCACAGAATACTTGGAAATAAAGGGTGTTCTTGTCCTGTGGAATGCAAATATTAAAAATCAACAATAGCTAGAAACAAAAATAAATGATGATCAAAAAAAAAAAACACACACACACACACAAACAAAAAGCAAAACCAACAAAAACAAACACCCTGTGGTGAGGTGAAACACATACCAGACTAAGCGTCAGCAAATATGATTTGAAGGTTTTATTTTATTATTAACTAGCCACGTGCATGTGGGCCTTTGTTTCCATACCTAAATTAAAAAGAAAGCAAAACGAAGGGACTGTATTAAGCTGACCCTTATGAATTCCTGACTCCTTTCAGTGCTAAAATTTAATAATTTCAAATATTCTATTACTTTGATTACTCCAGGGACAATCTTAAAAAGCTATCTACCATCAATGAATTAGTATGTGAAATATTCTAAGTAATCTTATTTTGTATTATATCTAGAGTTAGTACAATTACTCCATTTTTCCTTTTTTTTTTTGGTAAACTAGAGTCACAACGTAGAGTCTCCTATAAGACAACAGTGTTTATATAAGTGGACAGCTGGAACACATCAACTTGCCCACAATATGCTACTGAGCCCACACACATCTAAGCAGAATTCTAAGGTACTTATGCTGTAACATATATTATCTCATTTGATACTCACAGAAACTCCTTGAGATGTATTACTTACATCTGCATCTAGCAGAAAACAAAACCAGTGATCAAAGAAAGTAAGTTATTCAGGGTCATCCAGTTGGTTAAATGGCAAACCAACAATTTGAAGTCAGTCTTCAGACTCTACTATACCATTCTAATATTTAGTAAAGTTTTAATATTTGCAAAAAAGCTTAAACTCATAAATTCAATGACACAAGCAATTTCTCTCTCTCTCTCTCTCTCTCTCTCTTTTCTTTTCTTTTCTTTCTCTTTCCTGAGATGGAGTCTCACTCCATTGTCCAGGCTGGGTGGTGCAATCTAGGCTCACTACAACCTCTGCCTTCTGGGTTCAAGGGATTCTCCTGCCTCAGCCTCCCAGATAGCTGGGAATACCAGCACCTGCCACCACGTCCAGCTAATTTTTGTACTTTTAGTAGAGTCAGGGTGTCAACATGTTGCCCAGACTGGTCTCAAACTCCTGATCTCAAATGATCTGCCCACTTCCACCTCCCAAAGCACTGGGATTACAGGCATGAGGCACTGTGCCTGGCCTTCTTACATTGTTTATGAAAATAAAACATATTACATCTTTTTCTGGCATTCACTTAGCTAGAAATTCAACATGATCCAACATGGTTCAATCAAACAATTCTTCTATATTGACACATGACATTTTAAATTAAATATGTATTACTGTTGATGGAACACTTTTTGACAGATAATAATATGACAACTAGCATTATTGTGAATATTTACTAACTAGCATTATTGTGAATATTTATTATTTTTCCTTCCTACATTCAATCTTGACTCCTAGGGGAAGTCACCACTGCTTCATCCTTCACATCCCAGTCAATGTTTGGGTTAATTGCACCCTCAGCTCCTGGGGTAAAAATCTTGATTGGCTTAAGTCAGTCATCACATTAATACCCTGGCCCAATTCTGAGAGGTGTACATAACCCAAACTGAGCAGATTTGATGAAACTTTGGTTGGCTTCTCCAGGACAGACACCATCTCTCTTCTTCGTATTTGAAAGTATGAAGACTATGAAGATCTGGGGCAGCCTTTGCTACCTCTAAGGAGGTGAGCCTGAAAATAGTCAACATATCAAAAACTGCCAAGTAAGGGCTGCTGGTGACACTACTTCAGTCCTGAATGAAGCCTTGCTTAATGTAAAAACTACCTTGACAGTTCAATTAAGGAAGCCAATAAATTACAAATATAAACGATCTCTTTACTTAAACCAGCATGAATTGGGTTATTCATAACATAGCTCTAAATAAAACATCTAATAAGCTATTTAATATCCTTAGGGAGGTGTCACGTTATCAGATTAAGCATAATATAGGTAAAACTAGAAATTCACAATGGCAAGCTCACGTCGGCAATTTGAGCAATACAAATAAACTGAATCATGAGCGGCAGGAGATGCAGCACAAGCAGAGGACTCAGGCAAGTGCTGAAGTTCACAGAAGAAGAAGCAGGAAAATAAGCTGATTGCAGATGCATAAAAGGATCAAGGTTGAGTGCTCAGCTGACGTGGGAATGGGTAATGATAATAGAGCCAATTAGCATAACTTATTCTCTAGAACATTTGGAAGTAACACACATATTGTGTAGATGTATAGGACCCAAGCACAGTATATCTTAAAGCATCCCAGTTGATTTTAATGTGCCATCAAGTTTGAGAATCTCTGGAATGGAGGGGGCATCGCTCCATTATAAGGAGGTTTACCCTTTTTATGTCACTACAGAGAAAAGAACAGACTGCTATTAAATCATTCTCCTTAATTTCACATAATTGGGAATAGAAAGATTGATTTTAAATATGAAAGATGGAAATACTGTGGAAACACAGCTGTCTACACATGCTTTTTAGTTTGCTATGTGTGCATGGAATACACAAGATGCGTCCAAGAAACACATTCTAGAGCATCTGTATGAGAGAAACTCTGACCTTGAAAAACATCAAGCTCTTTCTTTAAACGAACTTTGAACATCTATTATGTGTCAGCCACTGGACTAGTCCTGCAGGGCTGCATATAGACTTTAGTTAACACAAGCCCTGACCTCAGAAACTTCAGTCATCAGGGGAGACAAACAATGAGGTCGGGGAAACACAGAGAATGTGGGGGCAGGTGAAAGGGACAGCTAACTCCCCAGAGAAGCTGAGAGTAGAGGAAAACAGGAGAGCTCCCAGAAGTACCAGCTCTACTTTCTGAAGGTATACTATTCTGTCCTCATGCTCCTATAAAGAACTGCCTGAGACTGGGTAATTTATAAAGAAAAGAGGTATAATTGACTCACAGTTCTGCATAGCTGCGGAGGTCTCAGGAAACTTATAATCACGGCAGAAGATGAAGGGAAAGCAAGTCACCTTCTTCACATGGTGGTAGGAAGGAGAATGAATGCAGGAGGAACTACCAAACTTATAAAACCATCAGCTCTAAAGAGAACTCACTCACTATTATGAGAACAGCATGGGGGAACCACGCCCATGATTCAATCACCTCCACCTGGCCTCTCCCTTGACACGTGGGGGTTATGTGGATTACAATTCAAGATGAGATTTTGAATGGGGACACAGCCGAAGTATATCACATCGAGAAAGAGGAAAGAGATGAAGTAACGGTGGCTTCTAGAAACAAAAAACAGCTTATGCACAGACACTGAGAACAGAGAGAGCATAGCATATTGGGGAAAGAATGGAATATGAGGTAAAAGGTAAGGAGCAACTCGCCACGAAGGGCCTTATGTATCATGCTGGGGCTGTATCCTGTAAGTGACAGAGGGCTACAAAAGAATTTTACACAGGGCATCAACGGTCTGGATGGCATTTTATAACTATCTCCATCAAGGCAGTGGGAGAATAGACTGGGTTTTGGGAGAAGTCAGTGAGAATGGAAAGAGGAAAATCAGTTTGGGAGAGATGAGGAAATCCAGGAGAAAACTGCCACAAAGCAGACCTGCAATCTAAATAGATGAGACCTCAGCGTGGCAATGGCGACAAAGACAATCAGCTCAAATCTAGATAAATCATAGAAGCAGATCTGGGCAAATGAGAGCAATCAAAAGTAGTGGGTAAAGGGAGTGGGAGGAGTCTAGGAGGATAGTCTGCTTTTGGCTGAGCAGCTGGAGACATGTAACATTCATCAAGGTAATAAATTCAGTGATGAATTCAGTCCCGGATACAGTGGGACTGGGATACCATTCAAAAGAAAATGCCCCCGAGTTTGTTGTACGTATGTCTGGGAAGCATCTGAGCATCCATGGCCTACCAAGGAACAGAACTCTATTGTGAATGGGCAGCAGCAACATCAGAGAGACACAAATGAAAAGAAATGTGAAGAAGGAAGCCGGAGAGGCTAGAAGAAACCCTGACAGAGATGTATGTTAGCAAGCACTATCCCATTATCAACCTATCCCCTGAAAATTACAAAACACACACACACACACACACACACACACACGAATATTTAGATAAGTATTTTGCAATCCTTGAGTGAAGTCTTAAGTACATATCTACTACATATTCAAAATTTTTATGAATACTTGATTTGAAAATGATTTTTCAGCCATGGATTTAAAAACCATTTGGCTTTGTTTAAAATGGGAACACGTGCATGTTACAACTGAAGTGAGAAGTAGTCAATGTTTAAAGCTACCAAGTACAAAAAGAGAAAGCCGAATCGCTCATCAGTCCTAGAAAGGTATTCCTAATGGGTATGAAGTGTTAGCAGCTGCTAACCTTTGTGGCACTAATTTGGTGATAGCTGGGTAGCAAGTTACATCTGTGGTTCTAAGCCTCAGTGCAGACTGTGGTAGTATTTGAGTTAGGAGATAAAAGGTTTGCCTCAATGTTTCAGAGCCGACTTTCAGGTTTGGACCTTATCTTCTTCATGTAAGTGAAAGGTTAGTGACTGTAAAGTCATATAAACACACTAAAAACAGGTCTGTGATAAAAGTGCACTTCTGTAACATGTGGGAGTGAACTTCACCTACATAGAGATGGTCATGCAAGAGCAAGAACGTCTCAGTTCCCGGACACAGGGCCCCGGAGCACGGCTAGGCTGTACCGTAAAAGACAGGTTGAGTTTCCAACAAGACTCTGACTTAAGTAAGCCCTAGCAACTAAATTTAAGGTAGCAATATCCACACTTAATTCAGAGTACACTCAGAGCCCTTCAGAGTTTTTCTGCTTTTTGTTTTGTTTTGAGATGGAGTTTCTCTGTGTCGCCCAGGCTGGGGGGCAGTATTGCGTTCTTGGCTCACTGTAACCTCCACCTTCTGGGCTCAAGTGATCCTTCCATCTTAGCCTCCTGAGTAGTTGGGACTGCAGGCGGGCCCCACCATGCCTGGCTATTTTTTCTATTGTTTGTAGAGACGGGGTTTCACTGTGTTGGCCAGGCTGGTCTCCAACTCCTGGCCTCAAGTGATCCACCTGCCTCAGCTTCTCAAAGTGTTGGGATTACAGGTATAAGCTGCTGCGCCTAGCCACTGTTCAGAGTTTTAAAGACACTTGTAAGGTGGCAAAATAATGTTAGCAAGAAAACCTAGGCTATTGGTGGAGAATTAAGTCATCCCAGCTAGTCCCGATATCAGCCGGAGTTCATATTTTACACAGCATGCACATCTATTTACACACACACATATGTACAAATATTCATAAAAACACATGATGTATTTCCTATCTCCTCTTTTTAAAGTAAGCAAATCTGGCTGGTAGAGGTGGCTTATTCTTGTAATCCCAGTATTATGAAGGGCCAACGTGGAGGATCACTTAAGGCTAGTAGTTTGAGACCAGCCTGGGCAACACAGTGAGACTCTCCCCCTACCAAAAAAAAAATTAACTGGGCATGGTAGTGTGTGCCTGTATCCTAGCTATTCGGGAGGCTGATGCGGGGGAATTGCTGAACCCAGGAGTTCGAGGCTGTGGTGAGCTATACGACTGTGCCACTGTACTCCGGCCTGGGCAACAGTGTGCGATCCTGTCTCTAAATAAATACATAAATAAAATACAGTAACAAATGAGTATTACATCCTACATTCTCAAAGGTTGAAAACAGAGGGGCCTATGCAACATGGAAATATTCAGATACCTATAACCAAACTAACGAAAGCCAAGTTTACAAAGCCAAGTAGTCTAATGTGAGAAGGCATACAGGATATAGACTCAATGACGTAATCAAGACTTTCTTAAAGCCCATACTCTCACAGCTGAGGAAAAGAAAAAAACTCCCACGACCTCATGCTCCATTAAACAACAAAACGAAACATGGTACTTCAAAAGGAAGGTTTTATTTCTTTACACTTTCTGTAGTGGAAATATATACTGATTAACAATAGTCCAAGACCACATTATTTGTACAGACAGTGTGATATATTTTAAAAATGCAAACTCTAAAGCGCAGGACTTACACAAATCTTTACACAAAATTCTTATTAGGATCCTGTATAGATTATGCAAACACATTTTGACTCTCGTTTGGATAATTTTTTTTTTTTTTTGAGACAGAGTCTTGCTCTGTTGCCCAGGCTGGAGTGTGATGGCACGACCTCAGCTCACTGCAACCTTCACCTCCCGGGTTCAAGCGATTCTCCCTGCCTTAGCCTCCCAAGTAGCTGGAATTACAGGCGCCTGCCACCATGCCCAGCTAATTTTTTCTATTTTAAGCAGAGATGGGATTTTGCCATATTGACCAGGCTGGTCTCGAACTCCTGACCTCGGGTGATCCACCCGCCTCGGCCTCCCAAACTGCTGGGATTACAGCTGTGAGCCGCCACACCCAGCCAGATCAAATTTTATATCAACAATATTCTGAAGAACTCTTTCAAAGTTTTTAGTTTTATTAAGAAAGGTTTTTAAATGTTTAAACTGAGCTCCATAACGCTTAGTTATTTTTAAAATAAAATCAGGTGGTCTGTGATGAAGTCTAGAGGTTTTGGTGTGTATGGGGGAAGGTTAGCAGAGGTAAAGACCACAGAACCCCAAAACCCATGACCACTGCAACCGTTAGGAAGAATTAAGATCTCCACACACACGCTGCTGAAGTTTTAGAAGAGGAAACATATTAATTCCTTCAATCAACAGATATTGACAGAGCGCCTCCCACATGTCAAGAACTGCTTTGGGTGTTGGGGAAACAACATAAATAGACAAAATCCCTACTTACATTCTAGTAACTATAACTTCCCATTAAAACCACCAGTTATTTATTGAACATATACCGTGTGGTGAGTACCAGTGGTAGAGCTGACATTCTAGAAACTATAATTCTCCTGCAAGAATAGTCATTTATTGAGCACTGACTGTGTGCTAGATGCTATTCTAGATGCTTTTCATTTAACCCTTTGACAACCCTCTAAGGCAAGTATTAGCAAATTTCAGTGATTCTAAGATGCACATTCTTTTATATTTTAGCATTTCTCAATTTAAGACACCATTGCAATGGGCATTTCTTTGTTTCTTAGTGTTACGTAAATTAACGGCTAGCCTTACCATTAGTAAGACTTAATAATGGCTTAGCGTCTACAGAATGACATATTCTCATTTTACAGAGGAGAAAACTGAGGCAAAGAAAATTTAAGTATCTTGCCAGTGTCATATAGCTCGCATGTAGAAGAGTCAGAAATTTTAAAATGTGGATTTTAAAAGTTTAAAATCAAAGACCAAATCACTCTGTTTTTGTGACTATTTCTAATAACAGAGTGACACCACTCATAAGAGAAATACAAATAACTATAAGGAGATATCTTTGTTTCCCTAAGAGGGAAAGATTCTAACAGTTAGTTGACACGGTGTGTAGTGGAGGGCGTGGGGAAACAAGCGCGCTCATCTTGTTGATGGGCACGGACACTGGAACACTTTGCTGAGTGGGTCTCACGCAATATCTATCGTGATTTAAAATGTACACATCTAATATCTACACATTCCACTTCTAGGAATGTATCCTACAGGTAATAGTTACACATGCATGAAGTGACATGTTAGTGAGATTTTTCACTGCAGCACTGCTTGAAAGATCAAAAGCATCAGACGCCACTCAAAAATCCACCAGTAAGAGTCTAGCTAAATAAGCAGGGTGCATAACTGGTATAGAAGATATACAGCTATTTTTTAAAAAATGAATGAGGCAACCGTTTATGTACTTTTTAAAATTATCTCCAAGATACACTGTAAAGTGAAAAAAGAAACAGAAGACTTTCTAGTATGTTAACATTTAAATTTTTAAAAAGCACATATCTATATAAAAACACATACTGACATTTACATGAAGGTATGTATTTGTGTATGCATAAAATAACTCTAGAGGCATATACACAAAATCAGCAACAGTGGCTGCCTCTGGAGAAGAAAACAGGGGTCTCTAGGACAAGGTTATAAAGGCAGAATTTCTTTGAATAGGCTATTAAGTATAACTTAATTTATAATTAAAAACAAGAGGAAACAGTACATTCTCGCACAGCTGTGGTTATGACTACTGGCACATTCCAACTGCATTAATTTTTGCAAAGACAGAGCACAAAACTGGGAATTAAAAGACTGAGTTTCAGCCCTGTATTTGCTGTGGAATGAGGGGTACGTGCCGTGTATACTTATGGTATACAGATTCAAAGAATAGTACAATATTCTTCATACATATAACACATTCAATTCTAGTCCACAATTCAAGGTCTTCCCCTGGCAGTGGGGAGAGGGGGCGCCTGCCCCACTCGATTGTAAGCATCTTACTGCAATTACTGTACCTGTCTCCTAGAAAAAAACCTCAAATGTCTGTTAAATGGAACTGAATTCTATGAGCACACCAAGTCAAGTAACAAAGGTGTATACAAGTCAGAGTGGCAGCAAGAGGTGAGAACAATCCTCTGTGTGTATCAGAAAAGAGGCAAAGAACGTAAAATTAGACTGGGTCTTGAAGGATGAGTAAGGAATCAAGAGGACAAAAGAGCCTTTCTTCCCGGAACAACAGAGGAGGGATGGAGGAGGGCAGTGAGCCTCCAAGAGCTCTAAGGGCCTTCCCAGCTCTACAGCTGAAGACTCTTACTAGGGAGGATGGATGAACCTAGTATTGGGTTTTCACATTACCGTCTCCAACAAAAGAGAAAGAAGTACCCAAACGCACCATGTTGAAGAGCCCAAGCTCACAACAGAGGAAAAAACCAAGAACACCTACGAAATTGCGTGGAGAAATGCAAAAGTAGGTGGTATACTAAGAAAATGTAAGTATAAAGAATGATATAAGAAGATCATCAACAAACATGGAAGGAGAAACTGAAAGCAACAAAACCCATGACCGCGGCAGCCGTCAGGATGAATTAAGATCTCCGCACACACGCTGCTCAAGTTTTAGAAGAGGAAACGTATTCATTCCTTCAATCAACAGATATTGACAGAGCGCCTCACACACGTCAAGAACCACTTTGGGTGTTGCGGAAACAATATCAAACAAAACAGACAAAATCTCTTCTTACATTCTAATAACTATAACTTCACATTAAAACCACCAGTTATTTATTGAACATATACCATGGGTGAGTGTTAGTGGCAGAGCTGACATTCTAGAAACTATAATTTTACTGCAAGAATAACAGTCATTTATTGAGCACTTACTGTGTGCTAGATGCTATTCTAGATGCTTTCCATTTAATCCTAAGACAACCCTCTAAGGAAAGTAGTAGCAAATTCCATTAATCCATACTTTCTAACAGAAAGTAAACCAGGGAAGTGGAGTTCGCAACAGGAAGAAAGAGGAAGGGAGAGGAGGGGAAGACCCGCAGGAGGAGCGGGACAGAGAGAGCGGCAAATCCTAAAAACATCAGCTGCATCCAGCACAACTTTTGAGTTAGAAATGAAAGTGTCCATAAGAAATAAAAAGTAAATAATAAACATAAATAAGCAGCTTTAAAAAGACGCCCCCACTGCCACCCTGCAAAGCCTAAACTGAATTAGAGATTTCCGTTTTAAGCATTGTAGCTGGATTGTTATTATACTTTAAAGTAATTAAAAGGGGAATAGTCTCCTTTCTTACCCATGTGTCTACCACATAATGATAGCTAAATTCAAACAAAGTTGAGTCTTTAAAATTCCTTTATTTTTATTTGACACATGTGCATTTAAAATGTCTCTGGAATTCTTAAAGGCACCCAAAGGCAGAGTGTTGACTAATGGAAAATATTAACAATCATTAGAAAAAGCTGATTGACTTTCTTTCTTTCCAGATGCTAAAATTCTCTGGTTTCCCCATTCAAGAGTGTTAATGTATACGTTTAAAAAGTGCAATAAATGCTAACTGTAATCATGTCTTCTTAATCTTACACGAATACCCCAGAGAGACTAAATTATTAGCCCGTGGAAATACTTTCATCTCACTGTTCTTTGTAAACAGAAACCTGCTAGTGGTTTTGTGCAACCCCGAATCTGTGTTGAAGGCGGGTAATCATCTGAGAGTGGCCTTTTAGCTGCTGTTAAAAATATTGCTGAGGAAGACAAAGGCAGGCCTGGGGAGCCCATTCCGCAAACAGCATCAGCCCAAACTACCAATCACAGGACTCCTGAAGGTCTTCAAATGTGAGCAGTGGAGCAAAAGGGGGAAAAAAATCAGTAAGCGCTTCCTCACTTCTCTAGTGGATGCCTATATTCCTTGTTTGAAACATCAGCAGCATTACTGTTTCTTAGTATGTCTCAACATAAATGACTTCAGCTACAAAGAAGTCATTAATTTTATTTTACTATAAACTGTATCATGGAGAAACAAAGTGTACTTTCTTGGGGTACGGGAGATTGGGAAATTCTTCCCGGAAAATACAGTATGGACCCTTTTTAGCTTCATTTTTCTTTGTGCCTTCTGAACAATTTTCCAAACAGGTTCCCCAGGTTAAAACTTCATCAACAGATTTGAGAGAACCAGAGTCAAAGGAAAAAGTTGCCTTTTCTTCTTAAATGAACCAGGAAAAGCTTAAAAACCTGTATCTAACACGTTAGCCTTTGATGGCGAGGCCAGGTGCATTACATACAAGGATAGGATTAGGAACAGCAAAAAACTTCCTCAGGTCCTTTGAGGTAAACAAAGGGGAAGTTTTACAATCATTTTGCATTTCATTCCACGGTGGGTGCTGTTTGTCTTTTGAGCCTCAGTCTGCCCAAGTGTGATGTATAATGCTCATGCAACTAGGATTTCCAGCTGAAAACAGAGCACATAGCTAAAGAGAAATTTCAGATAAATAATGAATACATTTTTTTGAGACAGGGGTCTCTCTGTTGCCAGGCTGCAGCTCAGTGATGCAATCACAGCTCACTACCACCAGCAGCTCCTGGGGTTAAGCAATCCTCCCACCTCAGCCTCCCAAGTAGCTACAAGGGCATACCACCATACCCAGCTGATTTTTGTATTTATTTTTTTTTTGGCAGAGATGGAATTTTGTCATGTTGCCTAAGCTGGTCTTGAATTCCTGGGTTCAACAGATCCACCCACCTTGGCCTCTCAAAGTGCTAGGATTACAGGCGTGAGCCAACTGCGCTCTGCAATGAATAAATTTTTAGTGTAAGTATGTCTCACATACTGCAGGGAACATTTTTTTTTTTTGAGACGGAGTCTTGCTCTGTCGCCAGGTTAGAGTGCAGTGGTGCGATCTCAGCTCATTGCAACCTCTGCCTCCTGGGTTCAAGTGATTCTTCTGCCTCAGCCTCCCGAGTAGTTGGGACTACAGGCGTGCACCACCACGTCCAGCTAATTTTTGCATTTTTAGTAGAGATGGGGATTCACCATGTTGGCCAGGATGATCTTGATCTCTTGACCTCGTGATCCACCTGCCCCAGCCTCCCAAAGTGCTGGGATTACAGGCGTGTGCCACCACGCCCAACCTGCATGGCACAGTCTAAAAAAAAAATTTATCTGAAATTTGAATTTAAGGGGGTGTCCTTTATTTTATTTGCTAATTCTGGCATGTAACAGGCCTTATAGATCAAGTAGACAATGTGCTAGCCAAGTTTGTCCTCTGGATGGGGACGAGAAAGGTTGGTAAACACACACTGTGGGGGAGATACAGGAGAAAAAAACAAAGTGTTGATGGGGCAGGGTATGTATCAAGACCCTGACACTGTCAAGAGAGAAAGAGAATGGGGATACATCTTAACTGGGTGCAAAGACTGATAACAAAGGACACACTCAGGGCAAGTGGTAGCAGAACAGGAGGTGAGCAACCCCAGGATGGATGGGAAGTACTCTGGCTCCCGGCACGGTGCCTGCCGTTCCTCTTCGCCCCTTCGCCAGTTTCTTTGTTATGTAGCGAATTTCACAGAGGAAATATATAACCACTGACAGTTGAAACACAGATACTTTTAGGGTTGGTAAATAATTTGAAAATACAGTAACTGTCATATCTTTGTAGACGTGTTGATTCATTTATTAATACTTTTATACTGAATGTTAGCAAAGGATTTCATCATGAACTCTGCCTTTTCCCTATTACTGATATTCTGGGAGTTCTTGGATGGGGAGGTGCAGGCGAGAGAATGTGCTACTGAGTAGAGTATTCTTAAACAATGACCTGGGAAACTTTCCCATCTCTGCACCATGACCAGACTTGTCCATAAAAGAAAACCATAAGTGCTGGTTAGCGTCAGATCAACTGAACAGGGCAGCATCCTGTCTCCTTCTCACCTGCCCTGCTGCCATTTTCCCATCTCCATGTATCATCACTTTACCTGATTTTCTATTCAATTTTTCTATGTTTTATGCTTTAGCCTTCGGCTGAGCCTATGTCTCTGCTTTGAATATCCCCAGCAGTGTTGGCCCTAAAAAACTCCAAGCCTTTGATTGGGACCACTGTGCTGCCACCTGCCTCAATTCCACCCTTCATGGGAGGAGTGTCAGGGAGAAAAGCAAGTTGGACAGGATTCTATCTAAAACCCAGTACCCAACAGGGTCTACCAGTCACCTGCTAGTTTTGTGTGGTATGAGCCCTAAGGCCCGGCTTAAATCACGCTTCCTTCGCCCCATGCTGATGCTGAATTGATGAGGCTGGGGAAGAGTGGAGGTGAGGGTGGCGGTTTTCAGGATCGACTTGATCGCTTTAGTGTCTACTTTGCTGGGCAGTCACTCAGTGGAGTCCTCAATGCTTTCCTCCTGTCTAGTTCTATCTTATCTTCTCCCTTCTCCTTATTCCTTCTCACACCTCTATTGATGTTTTTCTTCTCCTTTTTTTTTTTTTTTTTTTAAAAAGATGGGGTTTCACCATGATGGCCAGGCTGGTCTTGAACTCCTGACCTCAGGTGATCCACCCACCTCGGCCTCCCAAAGTGCTAGGATTACAGGCGTGAGCCACCGCACCCGGCCCCCCTTTTTTTTTTATTTTGAGATAGGATCTTCTGTGTTTCCCAGGCTGGACTGCATTGGCTATTCACAGGCATCATCATTGAGCATTACAACCTCAAACTCCTGGGCTCAAGACATCCTCCGACCTCAGGCTACTTCGTAGCAGGGACTACAGGCTTGTACCACCATGCCCACCTACACCTTTATTTCTAGGTAGTTTACCTACTTAGGTTTAGATTTGGGGTTAGAGAAAGAAAAGGAGTGGAAGAAGGCTTACTTTGACCTTGAGCTTAAATAGTGTTTGCCAATCCATTGTTCATCAGAACAATTGACACTAGAATTTCAGTTCCTTGTAGCTCAGAGGCCATGAGCACGGACTCCAGAGCTGCACTGCTCTGTAATTTACTAGCATACTCACCTTACAGTGTTGGTATAAAGATAAATGAGTTATGTGCATATGTAAAGCTTTGAGAATAGTGCTGGTTACGTGGTGTGCTTTAAATGGTTGCTTTATTATTATATTAATCATCATCATAAAAGTCTACTCAGATTTCAATCTCCTTGTCAATCCTTGTGGTAACTGACTGAGCAAAATTCTGGCATCTATGGGTCTCTGGATATAGCGTCTTAAGAGCATCCAATTTCTGCCATGTGTAAATACTTCAATTCTACCCACCTCTGCAGTTACAGTAAGAAAATAAACTGATATATAAAAAATAATGCTTAATTTTTAGAATAATGACACGTTAAAAAGCCAAAGGGGAAAATACACAGGTATGATATTGAAATGAGGCTAAAAAATATATAGGTATAATTTTTAAACATAATCTGGTACTCAAATCACAAGCTGATGATGGTTAAAAATGAGGAAAATGCTTTTGGATTGGATTGGCGTCGATGAGGATGCAACGAGTGGCTAGAGTTCCCCTCTGCTGAAGTAGGGAACAGCTGGGTGAAGCCTGCATCTTTCGTGACCATTCCACGGTCACGCTGAGATATTTTAATAAACAGAAGCACAGATTTTGCACCAAAAGAGCTCTTCATCTTCAGCATGTTCTTTATTTCAAGGCTGGGTCATTCATTTGGCTTTAGAGTGAGGATGATGAAACAGATTTAACATTTACTGAAGTACTCACTCCCCTGTGTTTCAAGGGCATACCCTGAGCATGGGTTTTAGTATAAGGACACGTATCAATAAAACAATAAGGAATCTCATCAACTAGACATTTATTCAATTGTTCCTGATATTTAACAACATCCCTAAAATTACTTTTTAAATACTTTTTAGTTTTTGCCAAAGATGAGAAATAGAGTTAAGTACACAAATGGCTTTGGACAATCTGCTGCAGAGAACTGTTTTAAGCATGGCATAAACATGCCAAATCAATAACTTGTTTCTTTATCTGCATGTGCCATGAAAACCTGGCTATCATAGAGTGCCGGATCCATTAAAAACTGAATTTGCTATTTCCAGACAGCAGATAGCTCAAAGCTCAACAGGGCCAGCAGGCAATAATCCAAACCCACATCTCTCTCTCTCTCTAGAAGAACAACTCAAAGCACTCTGTTGCTACATTATGTTATTCAAAGCACAGGAGATAATGAAGGCTTGACAATACCAAGGCTCTCAGGATTGAGGCAAATGGCCATTATTCTTCAGACATAAAGAGCTGGGTGAAGAGACTTCTGTAATCTTAAATCACTACACAAATCTGATTAACAGAGAAATGTAGTCAATAAGTAATATCTGAAATGGAACTATCCCTCGTACGTATTTAAGAAACCAATGTCACAGAGACTGCCTAGTCTTTGAGGGAAGAAGGGATAGAAGTACAACCCAAGGCTCTTGACATAGATTTTTGCTGTATGCCTCTGCCCAAAGCTGCAGGAAATACATTTTTATTACATAATATTTTACTCCACACTAGTAGATATGAATTCCCTGTACACCAGCAGACATGAATTAACAACAGTTCTTAAGGTAGTCATAGGAAATGCGGATTATTGATATATTTATCAATATTTCTTGCATATTTAATACTACAATTAAAAATTCATTGTACTGATACACTACTTAAAATTATCTCACTCAAGCTATGACTAGAGCAGTCTTCCTTATATCTTTTTTCTTTTTTCGAGACAATGTCTTGCTCTGTCATACAGGCTGGAGTGCAGCGGCGCAATAGCGACTCACTGCAGCCTCCAACTCCTGGGCTCAAGCCTTCTGATCCTCTTGCTTCAGCCTCCCGAGTAGCTGGAAACACAGGCATGTGCCACCACACCTGGCTAATTTTTTTTTAATTTTTTGTAGAGACAGGGGTCTCCTTATGCTGTCCAGGCTGGTCTCAAATTCCTAGGCTCAAATGAACCTCCCCTCACAGCATTCCCAAAGTTCTAGGATTACGGAGATGAGCCACCATACCTGGCTTCGTCTTTCTTTAAGATAAAAACACAGTAAAAATCTCAAAGACTAATATTTTATTGCATCTAGTTATTTAATTAATTTGGGGTGATAATGATTCTACTTTCCTCATCTTTTATCTCACACATTTTTTTTTAGCGCTTGTCCAACTATCAACACTTATGCAACCACTCTTTCACTAACATTTTCTTTAAATATATATATATATATATATATATATATATATATATATATATACACACACACACACACACACATATGGTCTTGCTCTGTTGCCCTGGCTGGAGTGCAGTGGTGCAATCATAGTTCACTGCAACCTGGACTGCCTGGGGTCAAGAGATCCTCCTGCCTCAGCCTACCAAGTACCTGGGACTACAGGTACATACCACCACACCATTTAGATACAGGGTCTGGCTCTGTCGTCCAGGCTGGAGTGCAGTGGTGCAATCATGGCTCACAGCTCACTTCAGCATGGACTGCCTGGGCCCAGGAGATCTTCCTGCCTCAGCCTCCAAAGTACCTGGGATTACAGGCACACATCACCACACCTGGCTAATTTTCTTTCCAAAACACTTTTTGGCTGGGCGTGGTGGCTCATGCCTGTAATCCCAGCACTTTGGGAGGCCGAGGTGGGTGGATCACCCAAGGTCAGGAGCTCGGGACCCACCTGGCCAACATGGTGAAACCGTGTCTCTACTAAAAACACAAAAAGTTAGCCAGGTATCGTGACACATGCCAATAATCCCAGCTACTTGGGAGGCTGAGGCAGGAGAACTGCTTGAACCCGGGAGGCAGAGGTTGGAGACTGTGCCACTGCACTCCAGCCTGGGCGACAAGAGCCAAACTCCATCTCAAAAAAAAACACACAAAAGCTAAAACAACATTCTCTGTAGAGATGGGGTCTTGCTATGTGCTCAGGCTAGTCTCAAACTCCTGGCCTCAAGTCATCCTACCGCCTCGGCCTCCCAAAGTGCTGAGATTATAGGCGTCAGCCACCATGTTTAGCCTGTTACTTCTTTTACTCAGCCACTCTCTGTTGTAATACTTCATTTACCCTACCTTATTCAGAAGCAGCTGTTCCTAAGAGACTTCAAGATAAGTAAAAGTTATTCTTAAAATACCAATGTTTCTAAAAATTCTATTTTTAAACAAAACATCTGTTTCTGAATGTAAACTGATCTGTTATTTTACCCTAAGACTACTGAAATGTCTGAGGATATCTGGGTATTTGGGTCTGAATTAAGCAGTCTTGGGTAGCTGCACTTTTGGAGCTCCTCTGCTAATGACTGAAGACTTTTTATGGCATGTCCTCGCTCTCATTTAGGATGCCGTGGCGTCTCACTAGAGCTCTGACTGCTTTTACCAATAACCACCCTCTTTTTACCTGCTGTTAGTGTTCGCTGTGTTTTGGGAAACCAGGCATCCGTTCAAACTGGTTTGTTTTAAAAAAAAAAAAGACTGAACTGTTTGTGGATGAGGGACTGAAGAAGCAATGAGCTGGGTGAAGAGAATTAAACAATAATTTTAACCATCTGGGCCTACATAGGCTTTTTTAGAGCCTCTGAGCTGTTTTAAAAAGATGAGATTGCTGCACAAAAATACTGTGATTGAGTAAAGCACTAATGTTAGTTTTCTTTCTACTCACAGGCTAACTTACCAAGTACATAAATACACAGGTGTTTAATGAAATGTGTTGACACATGCATACATATATAGAAGAGTAATTAAATATTAATAGTTATCAAAAGAAAAAGCCCACTTCACCAACACAGGAGCTATATATATCACCATGTTTCTTCTCAAGTGTGTCCACTGACATGTCTACATATGCAGAAAAATTATTACTGTAACAAGTCACTAAAAGAGAACAAGGAGCCCATTTCACAAAACAAACAGAATAACAGTGACTACATGTTAAAGACTCACTTTTTGGGCGGGGCGCACATTAATTCATGCAGATTCACTGTGTTTAGAAACCTAACTTTGCAGATGGTAAAAAAAAAACAACTGTAGAAGTAAATAGAACTTTTTCCTTCCAAGCGTTTCAATTTTTTAGAATAACTTTCATATTAGCAGATTATAAACATGTGTGTTTAGCTAATAAACTTAGATTTCCCCCCCAACACATAATTCTAACAAAATCTAACAAAAAAAGAGAGAAAGAGACAGACATTTTTTATGTGCAGAGAAATGTCTTCTCCAGGCTAAGGACACACAGCACATGCTAATTTGCATGGTTTTAATAAAAGTGTTCTAATTCTAGCCTACTCTAACTTACCTGTGATTTATCAAAAGAAAAAAAAAATCAACTCTAGGTTGACTTTTTGTGACTTGAAGGCTCTCTGGACTTCTAACCTTCCTTAGTACTTAGTATGTGGTGTGTTTTCAGAAACTACAATATAAGTTAAGTTTATTTCCTGTTTATTAAAATGACAAAGGAAATAATATAATGTATAAAGTATAATCAGATTATCGGCTACTATGGATTACCTTTACTAATGTTCTCTTTTAGAAGGACAGATAACTGGGAATTAACTTTTGTCAAGCCCTTTTGTATGAGTCTTAATTTGTTGTAAGAATTCCTGAACACAATTTAAGAAATGGACATGGAACCAGAGACAATAATCAATTAAGAAATTCGTTTAGTCTCAAGCAACGTTTCTTAGTGCAAGAAATAAAGTATTTTTTAAGCCTTATTCTGGGTACGTATTTTGCTCTGAGCTTTATTTGCTTTTTGCAACAGCATTTAAGGGAAAACCAACTGACCATTTACAACCTAAACAATGGCTTTGGGGTATGATTAAGAAATGCACCTGGGCTCACTCACACAACACGTTTGTTTAACCTGGTGACTTTCCTGTGTCTGGGGTCAGGCAGGAGCCATCTTGGTTGGGGGCAGGAAAGAAGAGCAAATACGACTGAGCCACTGAGAACAAAATGGACGCAATAACTACCCTTTGTAATTACAACTGTTTTAACAGTTTCTGGTAGGCAAGGCTATCATTTAAGTGACCCACTATAATTTGGGATGAAACCCCAGGAAATTATGCCAACTTTAGAACAGGAGTTGCATTTCTGAGTTTACTCAGCATGATGAACCCACTAAAATGCTGACTTTTTTTTTTTTTGGCATAAACTTACGTCAAGGGGAAAACGAACATTAAAATGAATATAGCTAGAGAAGCAAATTATCACAGCATTCACTCTCAGGAGCAGACCGTAGTTTGACTTTTTGCATCTTTTTATTATAGAAAATTTCAATCATATAGAAAAATGAAGAATAAAATAATGACCCCCCACAAACATCATTCAGTTTTGATAATCACCAACACATGGCCAATCTTATTTTATTGTACTCTCTCCACTCTCCTCTTTGAAATTATTTAAAAAAAATTTTTTTCTTTTAGAGATGGGATCTTGCTGTGTTGCCCAGGCTGGAGTAAAGTGGTGCAATCATAGCTCACTGTAACTCGAAATCCCGGGCTCAAGTGATCCTCCGCCTAAACCAGCCCCCCGTAGCTAGGACTACAGGTGTGTAACCCCATGCCTGGCTAATTTTTAATTTTTAAAAATAGAGACAGAGTTTCACAATGTTGCTCAGGCTGGTTTCAAACTCCCGGTCTCAAGTTATCCTCCTGCTTCAGACTCCCAGAGTGCTGGGATTACTGTCATAAGCCAATGCATCAGCCTGCATTAAAGCAAATCCCAGACAACTGATGTATTTCATAATATATACATACAATATATGTATATATTTTCATATATTGTATTTGTATATATACAATGTATGTATATATTTTCATAAAGATCACTCCACAAATCTCACTGAGCATGAGATGTCTAAATCAACTTTTACCATGTCTTGTAAACCATTTTACACTAAGATCTATCTGTCTAGAAAACCAATGTGTTTGAATATTAGCGGGTAATTAAAATGACAAAATAACTTTAATCACAACCCTCTATTCATTTATGGGGGAAAAACAGTGACATTCTCAGATTGAGAAAACGGTGTATGTTCCTTTATCCTTACGGTTCTTTCTAGTCTTTGTGGATATTACAGTCAAGAAGAGACAAGGTTAAAGGTAACATGGTCAGATTTGCCTGGATGGAGCTTAGAAAAGTAAAGTTGGTAGAGGCTACTAAGGGTGCTGGGAGCTGCTTGGAATAAAACTTTTCCACTTTCCTTTACTACTATACATCTAGAATAAAACAGAATGCCAGCAGAACAAAACTCAGGAGCTTCAAAAGGCACTCATCAAGCAGTCTAGCTATTTACAATAATTTATTACCACTCTTAAAGCAAAGATCAAAAGGAACTCCATCTAGCATTTAGATTCAACTCCTCACTGCCTGATGACTAATTTGTAGGGGAATGAAGGGAAGCCAAAATAATCTGAGGTGACTTTGATAGTATGCCACAAAGGATATGAAGAGGAAGCCAGCAGAAGCTGCATGTGGCTAGGTTCCATTAAGAGTTCTAATAAAAGAAGAATGGAATTTCCCTTAACTGTGAATTTAAAAATGTTAGAAGTGGGCAAAACTTAGACAAGCCAGGCAAAAACCTCTGATTTGCCATCGCCTCTTTTAAAAGTTGTTGCTGTTAAACGGTAACTCAGCCACTGCTGCACTTAGGTTCATTCAATGGCTTCGTCTAAAACAATGCAATGTTACCTTCAGAAATCTGGCCAATCTCATTCCTTTTGCTGTTGTATTACTTATCAGCCTGCTCCTTCTGTCTGCATTGTCAGATACTATTGGCTCTCTCAATCTCTTTCAAACAAATTGCGGCATTCTGCAATGTGATTGATTTAGCATGAAAAATTTAATTTGGAATGATATAATTTTTAGTATTACATATCACCATGGTCATATGAAGCATAAACATCTCTTTTACAAGTTTTTGGTGCTTAAGTCAACTGGTCACTATAGAAACACCAGAAGCTTGTGTTTCAAATTCTTTCAGCTTCTATGAACTGGCACAATTTTTCCCTCCTGAATCCAGACATCTCTGTATTTTCAACTGAGGAAAGTAGTTTTCACACTACTTATTTTGGCTAGTTAAAAAATCTCTACCACATGTCTCCCTGTAAATTCATAGATTAAGATTTAAGTTTATATTAGCATTTTAACTGTGCAAATTTTGTTTGCTTCTGAAATCACCTCGAATTAACAGATTTATTGGAATCTTACATGGTTTAGAAGCTGTACACAAGTCTCAGAAACCTTGCAATCTATTTCCCCACGAAGATGTGGTGTTAAGCATTTTCTTAAAAATGACTATATTTTTTTCTTTTTAAAAGAGTCCTTCTCTTTTACAAATATAGGGTAAAATGCAAGTGAAAAGATGTCTAGGAATTCTTCAACTATGAGGGATGGCGAATGTCGTGTATAAATGAAACAAGACTGACCATGAATCTATGAAACTGTGGGATGGGTACATGGGGGTCATTATATTATTTGGTCATTTTCTGCATAGCAAAGCTCCAGACAGTAGATATTTCAGATCTAATGCTATGTACTAATTTGTTAGGATTTTTATTTAGAAAAATAACTTCCTATCAGGAGCAATGAAGAATCGAGTTTTGCAGTCAGCAGTTCAATTATCTTGACCAAGCCAAAAGTCAAGTTCCTCCAGAACAGTGTTAGGGAAGAAAAAACAGAAACCAACCAAACAAAATACACCCTAAAATGTGTCTTTTCACCGTCTTTGAGATTTCAGAGCCAATATGTAACTAGATTTCAATGTGAATAAAATATAATTATTTTAGTTCAGAAATAGAACATCTTTGTTTTCTTTAAAAGGGATAAAAGGCTAAAAAATCAAAACTGAAATATAAATGTAATTGGTAAGTGTATTTTAGAATCACCATATGTTGGTGAAAATTGTACTATACATTCACAAAGACTTTAATATCTAATATGCTATTAATATTCTTCTCTTACCTTGTGATCATATGGACTGTAAGAATGAAACACCCGAGAAAGATCTTTCGTCCTTTGCTTTTTCTGTGAAAAAAAACAAAAAACACACAAACAATTGAGTTGACAGCAGACAAAAAATATATGTGTGTGTATATATCTCTATCTACATATACAAAAAGATTGTTTTTTGAGATTCTTCCTTTGGGGAGGCTGAGGAGACACAGTGATGCAATTAGAAACCAAAGTCACTTTATGGTTATGTGGGTCATTGTTATTCATTCCTAGAAGATTTCATAACTAAAACACTAATCGTCATCAAAAACTCTATTTGAAAATACACAACTAAGACTAAAACGAAGACAAAACTGAAAAAGAAAGAAAATGTAATACAAAGGGCACTTCCAATTACATTGTAATACCAACTGCCGTTACTCAGAATTGGGCACAGACATGCGTTCATTTAAAGGATACACCTCCTTCAGGCTTCCTGGTTACAGCTTGGGTCTCTCTGCTTGAGCTTGCAGCTGTGAGGATACCTTTAGCGTATCACTGCTACCTAGTCTAGGTACCCAGCATGGCGTTTTTCACACAGTAGGCACTCAATAAAGAGCGGCTAAGTTAATGAATAAATAAGTGTATTAGTTAAGACAGGCATATAACTCTTCATATCTGTAATGATCACACGTACGCCTCACAGGTTAGTTATGAAAGAGAAGGCTCTTTTGGGTGGGTACAGTGGCTCACGCTTGTAATCCCAGCCCTTTGGGAGGCCGAGGTTGGTGGATCATTTGAGGCCAGGAGTTCGAGACCAGCCTGGACAACATGGAGAAACCCTGTCTCTAATATAAATACAAAAAAAAAAAATTAGCTGGGTGTGGTGGTGGATGCCTGTAATCCCAGCTACTCAGGAGGCTGAGGCAGGAGATCACTTGAACCTGGGAGAGAGAGGTTGCAGTGAGCCAAGATCGCACCACTGCACTCCAGCCTAGGCAAAAGAGGGAGACTCCATATCAACATCTCAAAAAAAAAAAAAAAAAAAAAGTAAGAAAGAAAGAGAAGGATCTTTTCATTTCTGATGACGTGTTCTTCTTGAGCTGAATCCAGGCATTACATGACTCCCTCTCCATCCCTGCTCCTTAGTGTGTCTGTGACAAGCAAGAAGTGTGAGGTTCTCTTATTACAGCCAACTAGTTAATATATAAGTGGCTTTCTTCCTCATCCACTGTGATCCCTGCCCCATAACCACCATGAGCAACTTGTGTATGGTTCCAAAGGGTCTATGCACACGTGTGCACACACCCACACACACACAATTGATTACCACTACTTTCAAAGAGAAGAGGTCATTCTATATACAGTTCTCCCTCAGTACTCCCCATAGATTCGAAAATACACTGATAAGCAAGACTCTTAGGTCAAACAATGCAGAATTTGCATATAACCTACACACATCCTCGCATAGGCCTTAAGTCATCTCTAGATTGCTAATGAAATATAAATACTATGTAAATACCTGTCACTCTGTATTTTTATGTGTATTATTTAAAATTATTGTATTATTATTATTTATAGGCAGGATCTCACCCCGTCGCCCAGGCTGCAGTACAGAGTGGCACAATCATTGCTCGCTGCAGCCTCGGGCTCCTGGGCTCAAGGGATTCTTTTGCCTCAGACTTCCAGCTGGGATTATGTCTGCAAGACACTAAGCCTGGCTGTTATTTTTTATTTTTCTGCATATTTTTGAGGTCCCGTTTGTTGAATCCGCAGATGTGAAATCTGTAGTTATGGGACTATACGTTTTCTGAAATTTCCTTTTCCCACTACACAATTTGTCCTGCCCAAACATCCTTGGTTGTACATACAGATCAGCAATTCCCTATAGGGAGTTTTTCAAAGATTTTGAGATCCAAAAACTTAGCAAATGCCAAGTTTTCCATAATTCATTTCCATTTTTAAAAATATAATCATAATCTTTGCACAAACATCTCTGCCAGCCTGAGTGTATTTAAAAATAATAAATTACGGAAGTCCAGTTTCAGGATCAGACAGTACACACACTTATTGCCCTAATAGATAAAGTCAAATTGCCTCCTCCCTACAAATATTGCACCAATTTGCCCCCTCAGCGAGAGTGAACAAGAGAAGAGATCTCAGCTTAAGTTGGTAATTCTTAAGAATTTCTCTCTTCCATTTAAAAGTTACAACATTTCTAAATTTACAGAGGTAATCAATGTTTTTAGAATAGATATTGAACATTTTCCCAGCTGGCGATTACAGAATTAATTTCTTGTCCATCACAGGTTAGCCCACGACCACATCTTGAAATTCTGTCATGCAGGTGGTCTGTCTGTCCTTAACACCGCCCCCCCGTCTTGCTTCTGTTTCTACTCTGATGGTATTCTAACTGCCAGGAGACTGTGCTTCTGTCTTTACTTGTGAATGAATCCTTGACTGGTATCCTGTTCTAGGGAACTTCTTTACCTCCTTCAGTGTCCTCGGGGACACAGCTATCACACCTCCCCAATGACGCAGACCCCTGCCTAGCTCCACAGAATCTTCTGCATCTCCTTAGTTAAGCAGTTGGACCCAATTTTAAGTAGGACCTTTTAAATAGAATCATTTGTACATACTCATAGTTTTCTCGTAGATCAGTTTCCCTATTTCAGAGCTTTCTCTGAAGTCACAATTCCAGTGGCAGTCCTTCAAATCACCTGGCCTTGTGGCTACCTTCTGACACCCACTGAAAAGTCATCTTGCCTGCAGCTCAGTGGAAATTCCTGCCTCCTCGCTCCACCTCTGAGCAGTGCTTCCGACCACCAAACTCTAAAGTAATTTAACACTCCCTTCCCCTGGAGAGCAAAGATGTATCAGTAAGATGATTGGAAAGACTTCCCGTGGCTAATGAAATGTTAGCTCTGTGAATCTTGGAATCTGCTTTGAACAGATCATTTGCCCATCAAAATTTCATTAGCCTATAATTTTTTCTTTTCTTCCCATACACCCACTTATTTGGCGAAAGAGTTCTTGCCTTATACTTCAGTCAGAAGAAAAATGATGGATACTAAAACTTCCTTTGTTAGGAGACTTGATATACAACACTCCTAATAAAAGTATTTTCACAATGGAAAAAAAAAAGGAAATCGTGCTAGATAAAATAAAATATGTAGTGTATCAGTATGAAACTTAGGAGGTGCCTCAAGAACTAAGGCGTATCAGAAATGGCTGAGCTACCATCTTGCATTGGCAGGTGGATAAGCAATATTCAGAAGTTGTTTTGTGTGACTTAATGTAGGTTTTGATTTTACTTTGATCGCTTTTTATCATAAGTACCTCAATTCTGGGAAACAAATGAAGTATAACTAAATAACACTATTCATATTAGCCCTCAAATAACCAGTAAAGAAACAATGCCTTTTCTGAAAACAAATTTATTATATACAAATAGAGTGAAGTCTCAGCTACGCATATTGAAGGTTATAGGTATTCACCCAGTTAACTGAAAACCACTGCTATTCTTCCTCTGAGGTCACTCACACAACCCAGTGGAGTATCTTCTGGAATTCAGAACAGGGGATGGCAAACTATGGCCTCAGAGCCAATTCAACCCACTGCCTGATTTTTTTTTTGAGATGGAGTCTCGCTCTGTTGCCCAGGCTGGAGTACTGTGGCAAGATCTCGGCTCACTGCCACCTCTGCCTCCTGGGTTCAAGTGATTCTCCTGCCTCAGTCTCCCGAGTAGCTGGGATTACAGGCATGTACCACCACGCCTGGCTAATTTTTGTATTTTTAGTAGAGACATGGTTTCACCATGTTGGCCAGGTTGGTCTTGAACTCCTGATCTCGTGATCTGTTCGCCTCGGCCTCCCAAAGTGCTAGGATTACAGGTGTGAGCCACTGTGCCCAGCGGCTTGTGTTTATAAAGTTTCACAGAAATATAGCCATACCCATTTGCTTATGTTATTATTTATGACTGCTTTCACGCTACACAGCAGAGCTGAATAGTTACAACAGAGGCCAAACGGCCCAAAAATCCTCAAGTATTTACTCTCTGGCCCTTTATAGACAAAGGTAACCACCCCGATCTAGAATCTCTATCCCTGACCATGTCTACTTCCGGCAGTAGTCCCTTAACTCCAAACCAAATGAACAACTAACTATCCTGCAAAATTCCTGGCTCCTCCTACTTGCTCAATGGACAGTTTCAAGAGCCAGTCATAACCTATATACTGAAGCCCTGGGATGAACGTACCCAAGGCTTAATAACAATTAGCTCTCTTGTTTTCAGGATATTTGCTCACTGCTTCTATGTACAGGCAAAAAATATTCCAAGTGGCTTTCTAGAGCCTGCTGAAATAGATATGGCGCTTTCAGAGCCGTCTGTATTCACACTGTAACTGCTGATGACAGAAGAAAATCTTTACGAAGTTCTAGCACTAGAGCCAAGTAGGTTTCATATACAAGTAGCTAAAACACGGCCATTATTGCTAGTGAGCCAGTTTCTCCTATGCAGGCAATGCTGAGAGAATTCCTCTGCAAAACCAGTCGAGCCTTGCTATCAGCAGTTTTAACTGAAACGAAAAGCTGAGCCAAAAATGGAATAATTAGGTATTTTCCTATTGCATCATAACGTATGTCTAAATTACCTCCCAGTTTTTAGCCTGTTAAAACAAACATCTCAGTCATGCAACCACCTGTTAGTTCTCCAAGTGTTTAAAAAGTAAACATGTTAAACAAGTGGTGGCCAGAGTACAGTGAGTATGGCAAACATTCCCTGCAAAGTGTACAGGGTACCTTCAAGCTACCTTCATCATTAATCCCAACATACAGGCCGCAGAGATGAGAGGATATTTTAAAGTAATTACATGCTGCGTCTTGCATTCTATGTGGGCTGCTGTGGGTTTAAAAAATGAGGCAGTGTGCAAGTTTGGTAAAACTTCTAGATTCCCGAGAGGCTGAACCTCTGTAATCTTCCTCCTACAGGCACTTCATAAATTGCTTTCATATTCTATTCTCCAAGGAGAGAAAACACTGATGACCTTTTTTCTTATACTCATGTTTAAACTCCCTTTCAGACAAAACCAAACAAAACTAAAGACCCCAAGTGAGTATTTTTAACAGTTCAGGTTTCCAGACAATGTACCCATTTCAATTTTTATCAAAGCTACGCCAAAGAGCTCAGTTCTGAGAGCGGCTCTGCAGGTAATAACAGCTTGTGTTCTGAATGTGGGGTTACACAACCGATCGAAGTTTAGCAATATCCACGAACTTCACTTCTTTTGGTGCCCCAAACCAATGCAGTGCCTTCTGTGCCATTCTCTTGTTGTTGATTAAAGTTTTCCCAAACAAAACAGTGTTATTATAAGGAACAGCTATAATAAGACTATGGACTTCATTTCTACATAAGGACTCTTAAAAACAATAAAGCCTATACGTTTTCAAGGGGTTTGATATGTTTAAGGAATATTGCAATAAAATTTAAATGTTCTGCAAGTCTTCATCATACTTTACGGTAAGAAGCCAAATGAGCAGGTCTGAGTTTCAGCAAGCCGCATTTTTCCTGCTCCCTTTCTGGTAGAGAGCCTAAGCAGTCAGCCTGTCAACTGGCAAGGTAGCAGAAAGGTAGGAGGAAAAGATAAGCAGCCAAGACAACTCAGGAACTGGACAATCGGGTTCTGAATAGAGTCACGCAGGAGTGCCTGAGGCCAAAAGGCAGTGGTGGTCTGGTGGAGACTAAGAGAGTTATGCCCCGAAAAAAATTCCAAAAGAGACTGGAGTCCAATTCCAGGTAATAAATGCGAGGGCTCCAGGAACGGTGAGTTACTCTACGACAGAAAGAGACACTCAGCGGGAGTTAGAAAAGTACAGCGTAAGGCAAAAGAGCTGAAATGGCCAAGAGGTGCAAGAAGAAAACAACAAATGACTGAGAGTCACGGAGTCCTTGGTGAAGAACGAGTCAGGAACTGGCGGAGCCACGTGGAGGACAAGTGCTTACCAAGACGCAGTAAGGGACACGGAAGTCAGGGATAGGAAATGAAGCAGCCAGTAAACACTGCGAGTTCAGTGAAGGTGTGGACTGATGCTGAGGCAGCCCTGATGTTTACCCTGGGAACTTCCTGTGGGGGTGGGTTCCAAAATGAGGGTGTGGTCAACGCTGGGCCCAATGCAGTCGGCAATGTGACAGCATTTGGTTGAAGAAGGTAAATGTTATTTCTGATGGGAGAGTTCAGTGTTTGATAAAAGCAGGAATAAAAGAACTGAGTCCACAGATAGATTATGCTTTTATAGACTATAAGGAAGTAGGGTGAATATAGGTACAGGGACAAAGAGAAAAAAGGGAGTACTCAGTGGGGCTGAAGGAATGGCTACATGATTAGAACACACAATGCAAAAAATACAGTGACAAATGATCAAATTTGTGCTTTAGAAAGAGCTTCCAAATGGTGTTAAAGATAAAGCCCACGTGGGAGAAAGGCAAGAAGCCGAAGACAGTATGAGAGGCTCTTGCGAAACCACTCAGAAAAAAATAACACCTTAAATTAAGCTAGGGGAAAGGGGAGAAGGTGGGACAGATCTGATTAACAGCTGAGAGGCAGGAAGGACAGCACTTGTAACTGATTAGATGGGAGTTCAGAGAGGGAACAGCAGAAGAGGACTCACAGGCTACTGGCCCAGATAAGCACACAGAAGTACCTTTCACTGAGAGAATAATCTAGTCTGAGACTGGTTTTGGAGACTAGGGGAGAAAAGGATAAATCCGTTTTGAAAATAGGGAATTTGAGGAGGCTGCAAGACATTTGCAGAGAGTAAGAAGTTAGCTATAAAGGACTTGGGAGTCATGAGCATATTGGTGGAATTTAAAGCAGGACAGGATGGGATCACACAGGGAGAATGTAGAGTGAGGGAGGCAAGCAGATAAGAAGACTGAGGTTAAAATCCTAGCAAACAATAGCTGTTTGGTCTTGGGCCAGGTACCTGCTCTGTACTTCCTACGGAAAATGAAGCAGCTACATTAGACCACTGCTTCTCAATCCTTGTTGTGGGTTAGAACTATTAGCGAATCTTTAAAATGTACCAAAGCTCCAATCCGAATCCCCAGGAACTCTGACTTAATTGGTCTTCCGGGGCCTCGACAGAAGTGTCTTATTTAAAAGCTCTTGGGTATTTCCAACATGTGGCCAAAGATAAGAAGCACGAGTCAAGACAATCCCAAAGGCCTCCACCAAGCGTGAGCCTTTACGCGTCCGGATCAGTTCCCCACTGTCGTTCAGCCATTGCCATTCTGTGTTCTGAATTCTTGTTCTGAACTCTATCAGTCGTTTTCCTTATTAATCTCTGTATTATGCCTGCAGCGTTGCCTTATTTCTTGACCTTTTCCTTTCCATAAAAGAATGGACTCTATGCAAGAATCCCTCTGCGGCACACTGACGCTGTGGCTGCAAACAACCTGCTGCTGTATATTTAGTTCCCTACTTGGTAAGTGCTTCTGAAGTAAATGGAAAGCTAACTTAAAACATTGGACTCTTTATTGTGTTATCAATGTGTAAAGCATCAGAAGCTCAATAAAAAGCACTTGACAATATTAGCACACAATCACAATCTCACTTTTATATTATACATATTTTGATGGTGTCCCTAAGATGATAATACTCATTCAAGATCAATGAGAAGAAGGGAAAAAAAAGTCCCTGGAATTTAAACCATGAACCTCAAATTTTAGAAATTAATTATAACATCAATGATATGTCATATGATTAGTGTGAAAACATCCCGAAATACACAGGGAAACTCTTCAAAATCTCATCTGCTTTTCCTTCATAAGGCACACATGAGACTTCCTTATTCTTTTAAGAGAAATTACTGTGAGGATGGCAGGGAAAACAAAGAAAAAGAAGGCTGTGGCTCTATTCCATATATTTTTTTCACCCTTTACTCTCTAGTTAACATCTGCAAAATAACTAAGATGACCATCAACGTTTTTGACTGTTGTTTTGAATTCCTTCTCTCCATCCATTTACAGCAGATTCAAGGAAAGTTATCAGGTTAATTTCTCACATCTCCAAGTGGTGAGGGCACAGTGTAAGCATTTCTTAGAGGACACCAAAGCATCAGACTTTTTTTTAACAGTGGAAGTTACAAAACAGGTAAGTGACTTTGTTCACCCGACTGCAATGACATTCAAATAAAATAACCAAGCAAATGTGGAAATGTATATCTGATTTTAAATCGCAGTAGATATCAGTGGGAAATACTTTTTTTTTTTCTTCAGCTTTACAGTTTCTAAAAGAACCTTAGAGGAAGGAAGTTGCAACCATCAGGCTCTCATTTTCACAGGGGGCAGGGGGTGGGAGTGGGAGAAGAGCAGGCACCATTTATCCTGGCAGGTCTTTAACTAGGCAACAAATGCTGAAGAAAATGCAAATAGAAAATTCTGTGTTAATTCAGTGATGTGTGATAGAACAAAATGTAGGTAGCCATACCTCCTCCTATCAGGCTCACTTTATTTTCTAAAGAGAACATTTGTTTGCAAGGGAAAGGTCATTATTTGGTAACAAAGGCAAGGCTGGCACATAAGGAAAGCAAGAGAATTAACTTGTTAGTAGTAATAAGTGTTGTTGAAATGATTAGCCTTTACTAGCAGTTAGGCCAGAAACAGACTTATAACATAGATCAAATCCCTGCAAAGTAGAAAGACAAAGTCAAAGGGCACTCGTTACTCCACACGCCACACAATGGTTCATTCAAACGTCCTTTGCGTGACAACTTCTGGGTGCCCAAAAGTAGCCCACAAGAACAGGAGTTGCTCTAAGTATCAATTCAATATCACCAACCTTCACTCTGCCCTTCTAACTGACCACAACAGAGAGTTAACTTTACCTCTTATCTGGATTATTATGGTATTGTTTTCTTTCCCGAACTATTTGGTTCCAATCTTCACCCTCTAAATCAATGCCTGGCAAAATATGACCTGTCGGCCAAATACTGCTGGCTGCCTTTTGTTATCGTTTGTAATTTGTTTGTATATTTTAAAATGGCTGAAAAAAAATCAAAAGCCCAAGAGTATTTGTTGCATGTAAACATTATATGAAATTCAAATGTACACGTATAAAGTTTTATTGGAACATAGCCACGCTCATTCCTTTATTAACATTGTCCGTGGTTGCTTTTCTGCTATGATGGCACAGTTGAATGGTTACAATAGAAAATGTATGATCTATAAAGCTGAAAATACTTACTATGTCGTCTCTTTTTAGAGTTTGCTAACCCTCACTCTAAAGCATTGGTTTGCAACCCTGGGTACAAACTGGAATCACCTGGGGATTTAAATAATACTGAGGTCTGGGTCCCAGCGTTGGATATTCTAACTGACACGGGGTGCGGCCCAGGAGCTGGAATTTAAAAAATTTCTCCAGGTGATGAGAAGCCAGGGTTTAGAACCTTTGCTTAAGGCCCTTTTACTGAGATCACAGTGAGTTTTATAATGCATGGTCAACTAGTGACTCTCTTCTTCAGGACACCCTTATGCTCAGAGAATGAAGTTTCAAGTAGTACGCTAAAGCTTCTCCCACTTTTCCCGCTGACACCAAAGGCAATGTCTTGATCCTGAGAGACGCTGCATTTTTCTGACTCCACATCTTGCTAATGCTACTCTCTCTGCCTAGAATGCCCCCACCACCATCTCCATGTATTAAATGCATTCCAAGGAGCCCAATTCAAAGATCACCTCTTCCATGCGGGATCCTCCCAAACAGAAAGAACCTTGCTAACTATGTGCGTCCAGAGATCTCTTTACCACTTTCACCGTGAGTCAACTCCACGTTGAAGAAAGAAACCATGTCTTGGTCATCTGCAGAGCATCCCCTCCTTCAGTAACACTTCATTAAAGTGCCTTGCATATGGGAGATGGCAAAAAAAAAAAAATGCTGTGCACCCCTTTAACTCCACAACATTTCAGGGTTACCTTCACTGAAACTGCCGGTTCTTTAAACTTTTCATTCAGGTCACCTTTTCCCTCTAGGCTCTAAATTCATGACACAGCGCTTCAATCTATTCCTTGTCAGTAACCTCAGCTTCCATTTGCTTTGTCCCTCATTCTCCCTACAATCGCCACTCCCACCTTCTATAGTTAAATCACAGGATCCCTGAGCACCTGGAGACTTAGCCCACCTCAGCACCGCTTGGTCATTCCTCTGTGAGTAGATATTCAATTGCTATTTCTATTACTCATGAGAGCGTCTGAACCAGCTTCTGTCTCAATTCTCATCCTTTACATCTAAAATCCGTTAGCTGAGCTCTAAAACTTAGGTGATTAATTGAATGACGTATTCATTCAACACCTTGACTGTGCGCCCCTTGCACAGGCATCATACTAGTGAGATAGAAAGCAAGCTGGATGAGGACACTGGACTCAACAGAGCTTTCAAACTAGTGGGAAGAAATAAACCATTACTATACTTAACCAAGCAACCAGGCGCACAGTAAATGTATAAATGTTTATTGAATTACTTCCAAAAATTCTGAATATTGACATTTGGTATTAATATTGCTCGTCAAATGCAAATTTTTGTGCTGGATGGAATGATGACTTTTATAACTACAAATGGTACTTTAGGACAATAGTTGTAAAAATTTCTGAATCTGAGACTTGTTTCCCAGGGATTTTGCTTGGAGTCAGTTTATATTCTAGGCACGAATTTATTTTTAGTATGTTTGCATTCTCATAAAGATTGCTCCTTTCTCCAATGACAAGTTACATAGAGGACAGGGGAATTACAGCATTTAGTATCTTTTGCTGAGTAGAAAAATATTAGGAAAGGAAAAAAATCAACAGCTATATAGCATGGTTAACACTTATCTTTAAAAAACTAAGTAAATAATCAATTGCAGTCCAGAATGTAGCCAGACAACTGATTTGCTGTCCATATATACATACATTAGGCACTAGGGTATTTTTTTCTTTCTTTCTTTTTTTTTTTTGAGACAGAGTCTTGCTCTGTTGTCCAGGCTGCAGTGCAGTGGCGTGATCTCAGCTCACTGTCACCTCCGCCTCCCACATTCAAGGAATTCTCCTGTCTCAGCCTCCCAAGTAGCTAGGACTACAGGCTCACACCACCACACCTGCTAATTTTTGTATTTTTAATAGAGATGGGGTTTCACCATGTTGGCCAGGATGGTCTTCAACTCCTGACCTCAGGTGATCCACCTGCCTCAGCCTCCCAATGTGCTGAGATTATAGGTATGAACCACTGTGCCCAGCTGAAGACACAGGTTTTATACCCAAATACCTGAGACTACAAGAATAAATACTGTTTCCCTATCAACGTCCTCCCTGCCCCTTTGAATACCCTGAAGCTAAACTGTTTGAAAAAGCAAAACAAAGAGGGATTAATCCAAGTCTTCCTGAATTTTACTTTCCAATGATTTTAGTATTTCTAGATACATTCTTGATATAAATATTACCAATGCATGAAGAAGTTTGAGTTATTTCTAAAATTTAAAATGTTTCTTTAACATGTCACAAGATAACTATTCTCACACTGCTATTTTAGAAAAATTAGCAGTACAGTGCTAAGACTCTCAAAGTCGGTCCCATCCTCAAAACCCAGCAGACAGTGTGGGACAACAAAGCTCCTTCTAGCTATGTACTACACTGTTTTTATTTTTGTTTTAAAAGTTCTGCTATGTAATAATTTTTTTTTTTAATTAGGAAGGGTGAGGGCAAGTGGTTTTCTTTATTTAATTTTTTACCATTTGCTTAATAACAATGCCTGATACCTACACATTATTTTGGTAAGGACAGACAATAAAATTAAAAAAAAAAGGTTTAAAAAGCAAGTTATATTAGAGATGTAACTGTGGGAGAGTCACACCGTACAAACGGATAAAATAAATGCAGTGTGAGTTTTGCGAATTAGCATCCTGGAGTTCTATGTATTGCTATATTGTCATTAAGTATTTCTCTTCCTTTTATTTATGGAGAGATGATAGCGTGCCTTTACTGAACCTGACATTCCGTGACGCTGAGCTTGAGAGTCCAGTATGGTGAAAACAGAGTCTGGATCTGCACAAACCCTATTAATGTTCAGAGCCTCATACCAGCTTCCAGACGCTAATCCACATCGCACCCAAGGGAAAAAATGATGAAAAAAGAATGGAGAAAACGAAATTTCTCTGACCACAGATAAGCTGCTATACAGTTTTAAAAACTGATCAAAACCAATGCATCTCCTTCGCGACCCCGAATAACCCCCGGTGTCACCCCATTTGAAGAGAAGCTCGAAAATGGTTCTGTGCCAGTTATTGCTGAATCTCCAGATAAGCCCACAACTCGTTTTTATGATGATTCCTTGACTGGGACCTGGAAGGTCAGACATGACAATGTAGGTTTGATAACTCTCCTTTCTACATCTAATTTAGCACCTACTGTAAAAAATCATTTCTATCAGCCATGCAACCATCACTGATATCTCTCTCTGCCCCATCATACCAATAAGAAGAGTCTAAAATTCATTTCAGGGGTGGCTGGGCTTTTTGACCTATTTTCTCCTCAAGCACTATGTCAAAAATAGACTTATTTTTGTTCCATATATTAAATACACACATTTTCTTTTTTATCTTTGGCCTTTATGACAAAGGAGTCTTTATTTGATAAGCAGAAAGCAATTTAATATACAGCTCAATCTTCTCCATTCTCTCATCTTTAGGTCACTTTAGAAATCAGCGGATTCTTTTTTATGTTGCAGAGCCACAGATACTAAAGAGATAGCCTGCGGATGAAAATTTCTGAAGTTGGCTCTTTGCCAAGCAACACCGTCGGGCATTGGCAGGAAGGGTACAGTTATGCATGTGTGTAGGGAGAGGAGGGGGGTTGAGAGAAAAGGAGGACCAAGAGGCTAGGAAATTACAGAAGAGCAAAGCAAGAGAAAAATAAAGTAGCTGAGCTTCCCTCGGCACTTATTCTAACACCTCAAACAACTCTAGTTATATATAATTTGTGTTATATAATCACTCTTTCAGAAATTAACCCATGTTAACACAAGTGGGAAAAAGGATGCCCAGACACTGTAGGGTTCTGTATCAAGTGACAGGCCTGACAATGTTAAGTAATGAGCGAACAGGCAGAAAGTTATGGTTCAGGTCCACCACCATAGACCTCCCTGTAGGATGAAGACCTGCTATTCTTCATTCATTCATCCTCTCCATTCTTTTTTTTTTTTTTTTGAGATGGAGTCTGGCTCTATCCCCAGGCTGGAGTGCAGTGGCGCCATCTTGGCTCACTGCAACCTCTGCCTTCCAGGTTCAAGTGATTCTCAGCCTCCCAAGTAGCTGGGACTACAGGCTTGCGCCACCTCGCCCAGCTAATTTTTGTATTTTTAGTAGAGACAAGGTTTCACCATGTTGGCCAGGATGGCCTCGATCTCTTGACCTCATGATCCACTCGCCTCAGCCTCCCAAAGTGCTGGGATTACAGGCTTGAGCCACCGCGCCCGGCCCAACCTTCCCATTCTTAGGGAGGCCCTGTGGCCATCACAAGAAGCATACTTTCAGGGCCTTAGCCTAGGCCTCTCCACTCAGCCTCGGGATACTGCTCTCCCATCCCTGCCAACCTCATCTCCACCTTTCTCTCCTTTCCTTAACTCTTCAGAAAGACACAAGGAAGAAGCGAGAGATCCTAACCATCCACTTACTGTGTATACTATATGCTTTCCGTTTTTTCAATGGAAGAGGATTGTAAGGTTTTCTCTTTTTCTTTTTTTTTTAAAGCCAGTTGTTTTAACATATAACATGTTTAGGATGTAAAATGACAGGAGTATCTTAGAAGACCTCAATGAACTACCTGATTGTGGTAATTTTAAAGGAGCTATGCTCAAAGTAAGTTTAATCAATGTCAAAGTCCAAACATTCTTTTGACACATATAGTGCTTTATATTTTCAAACTGTAATAACTATATTTTAATGATAAACATTCATTCATTTAAAGATTTGAGTATCTGCTCTGTGCATTTTATCAGTAAATTAACCTCCCATCTCTTCACTGGATCTACTGGCTTCTTCTATCACTGACAGGCAAGACCATAAACTTTTTTATTCTCATGTTTTAAACTCCTGAGTGAGAAATTTAGAAGTTCTTTATCATTCTATTCATTATAGAGGAAGCTACATGCTCTTTTTGCTTCTTTTTCTTTCTCAACTCTAGCATCTTTTCAGCTCTTTATTTTCATGTACACCTAAACAAGATTCTATTTTGGAGAGTTTGCCTATTTTCGTATATGTTGTTTGTTTTTGGCAACTCTGTTAACCTTAAAACCCCTAAAGCATTTGCTTATTTTTTCAGTTTTTTTTCTAAATCAGATATCCATGTTTATGATCTAAGAACCAAGCAGCTCCACAGAGCATCCCAGCTTCCCTTTCTCATTTCTGCTTCCTTAGAAGTAACTACCTTCAACTCTTTTTAGTTTATTCTTTTGGTATTTACTTCCATATTGCTAAGTAACATGTCATTTTTACTACCGGTAATTTCTAACTACTAGATGCTGTCTCTTGACTTCCCTCTAGGGAAGATTAGCTTTCATTCCTTCCCCTGCCCACTCTATTTATGCATATATTTCTCACCTCCACTTCCCATGATCATACACAAGCTACTCAGATTTTACCCATGTAATATCTAATTACATTTTCTTATTTATATATTTTGTTTTCTCTGCAGTTAAATAGTCATTTAAAAAAAATCTGCTCGACGGACAAGCATGGTGACTTATGCCTGTAGTCCCAGCACTTTGGTAGGCCAAGGTGGGAGGACAGCTTGAGGCGAGGAGTTTGAGACCAGCCTGGACAAGACAGTAAGACCCTGTCTCTACAAAAAAAAAGTACAAAAAATTAGCCAGGTGTGGTGGTCCACCTATAGTCCCACCCAGCTATTCAGGAGGCTGAGGTGGGAGGTGGGAGGACTGCTTGAGCCCAGGAGTTCAAGGCTGCTGTGAGCCACGATCATGATCATGCCACTGCACTCCAGCCTGCAAGACAGAGAGACCCTGTCTCAAACAAACAGATAAAAACAAAAAAGAAGCTTGGTTAGTTATCTATGTCTTTATGACCAATTCAATCCCAAGTACTTTTCCACTTTTCTAAATCACCTCTCAAGAAGCGCATTCACAATAAGCATTCTCATCTTTTAATCTTCTTGAAGAAGTTTCCTCTGGAGTTTTCTGGCACACTCTGGTGTAATCTGTCTATTCTCAAACTCTGATACATGGCTGTCCCCTTTACCAACATCCTGCAGACTGCGCTCCCCTCTCGTCTGTGCTGAGTCTGCTGTTTCTTTTAGCCCACAGCTTCACATCTTCTTAGCTGACTCTCTTGTTTTGACGATGTTCAAAATTCTCTGAAAACTTCCTGAGAAAGGAGTATCCTGAAATCTGATGAACACTTTGGTGGGAATAAAATTCCAGGATGAAAAGCATTTTTCTTCAAAATAGGGAAAGAATCACTCATTTGTTCTCTGGGTGCTGTTGATAGGTTTGAAGCCAACTGAGTCCTGATCCTTTGAATGTGACCTGGCTTTTCTCTCTTGTCATAGCATGGGCCTCCATTCCATCCATAATGCTGAGTCCGTGGTGATGGCTTTCAGTCTGGTAATCCATCTCCTTCAGTCATTAGAAATGTCCTTGAATTATGCATTGCCAATTTCTTCCTTTCTTTGTTTACTCTTTTGGAATTTGTATTATTTGAATGCTGGACTCTTCCTGGATTGGTCCTTTGATTTTTCTGTATTTTTCCTACTATTTTTCATCTGATGTTTTTACTTCTAATTTCTTGAGACTCTCTCTAACCTTCGAATTCTACTGAATTTTTACCTTTGCTACCATGTTTTTAATTTCTAAGAATTCATTTTTGCTCTCTCATTCTTTTTAAAAGATATATCAATCTTATTTCAAGAATGCAATATCTTCTCTCATTTATCTGAGAATATCAATAATTTGTTTCTTTTTAAAGTTTTCTTCTTTCTGCCCAGTCCTGTTTCTTTCTTATTTTTATTTTCTCTCTGACTCCATTGCTGTCTGTTTGCTTTGGTCCTGTTCTTCATGTTAGTTAGGGCTTTCCTCAGGTATCTAGTAATCCTTGATTGTTATTTATGCTTAACAGTAAGAGACTTAAAAACCTGATTGATCATCCTCAGTAAACTAACACAGGAACAGAAAACCAAACACCGCAATGTTCTCACTCATAAGTGGGAGTTGAACAATGAGAACACATGGACACAGGGAGGGGAATGTCACACACCAGGCTTTGTCGGGAGATGTGGCGGGGGAGGGGGAGTGGGTGCAAAAGGAGGGAGAGCATTAGGACAAATACCTAATGCATGTGGGGCTTAAAACCTAGATGACAGGTTGACAGGTACAGCAAACCACCATGGCACATGTATACCTATGTAACAAACTGGCACATGTATACCTATGTAACAAAACTGCACACGTATCCCGGAACTTAAAAAAAAAAAAAAAGAATCAGTTAATCTAACCCCCTCCACCAAAAAATCAAAAACCTGATTGAAAGTTTTGAGCCTGCAGCTGTATTTGTCAATATGAGCCTCCATATAGGATGATCTGGCTGTTCTGTTTAATTCTGGAACCTCTGATATCAACATCTCTAAGTATTAAAGTGATCAGGTTTCTCAAACTCTTCTAAACTCTTGCCAGCAATGTAAAGGTGTGCATGACTGCCAGCATTCTAGCTATTAAATGAACAAAGAGGCAATTGCTATCCATATAGGAACTGAATTCCCCTTGCCCTCAACTGTACTGCAGGTTCTTCAGTCCAGAGACCTTTTACTTTCCCCACAAAGCATGAGCCTCCCGTCTTCTGTTGGTGCAAGTGAGGAGATGCTACTTGTAAGCCTGAGCTGGGGAGGGAAAGGGGCAATCCAGCTGCTGCTTCTTAGGTAGTTTTAAACAACGCTTCCTATTTTTGTGCCCTCATTTCCTACTTCATTCTCCCTTTCAAAAGCGCCAGGCAATTCCTCGAGGATTCTCTGGTATATATCGAGCGGGTTCATAGGTTGGGTTTTGGCTTTTCCCCACTGCTAGGCTGCCATTTAGGTTATTCCAGGTTGGTGAAGTGAGTTGTTCATTTCTATCTGCTTTCCAGCTGCCACAATTTTGTGATGGGGTTTCCTCTCCTAGCCCATCCTCTTTATATTTTGGGTTGATAATTGCTGTACTAAAAATCGCTATGATGTATTTTGGCAGGATGTGAGAGAGAATGAAAACAGATCTGTCTTAATCTTTCCTTCCAAATCGAAAACCAGACTTACTCTTAACTGTTCATACACTCATGCCTGTAGGCTCAGCACTTTGGGAGGCAGCGACAGGAGGACTGCTTGAGCCCAGGAGTTTAAGACCAGCCAGGGCAACAGCATGAGACCCCATCTCTACAAAAAATTAGCTAGGTGTGGTGGTGCTTGCCAGGAGTCCCAACTACTTGGGAGGCTGAGGCAGGAGGACTGCTTGAACCCAGGAGGTTGAGGCTGTAGTGGACCTTTATTTGCACTACTCTGTTCCAACCTCAGCGACAGAGCGAGACTTTGTCTCAAAAAAAAAAAAGGTTAGTATACTTATAAATATACTGTTAGTTCACATATACACATATGACATTCATGAATTTCTATTTTGAAATAACTGATATACAGAACAAGGTAAATAATAATCTAACATTAGTATCCCCTGGACAAATAAAAAGTGAAAAAGTTTGAGATAAGGCTGGAAATTCTGTTTTATGTATATTATAATATGTATACGAGTGGCATTCCTCTGTTCCAGAGGCTATAGAAAAATATATAACTCCATAATCCATAAATCAGTCTGTATCAGCACAGGGAATTATGAAAGTAGAATGTTACAATTCTGGTTTTGTTTTCCTAAGCACAGTGGATTCTTTATTTTATGAAAACTGTGTTCAAAGACAGAAGAAACTGTGTATGCAGATATGGAAAGTGATCAAATGTGTTACGGTTGTGCTTACCCTTCCAGCCCAGTTGGCTCTCAAAGGCAGGCTTCACTTACAGCCTTGATATGCTCACCATGTACTGTAGGAACGCCATGAAGATGAGATGAAATGTCAATAAAATGCTTGGTACAGTGCCTGCATATAGTATTCACTCAATAAATGTTAGTTCCTATTATCAACATACAAAGTTTTTAATTAGTTTTCCAATTAACATGACTGTGGTGTTCAATGATATCACTTGTATTCATTATCGTATCATGAGCTGAAAAGTAATAGATGTCTAGTTATAGCTACAAAGATATCATCCTTGTAAAAACTTTCGTCATTAATTACTAGATGGTGTCTCTCCATAATTGAAAAAATGGTGACAACCCTAACACTGGCATGCTATATGGCAATAAAAAACAAGAGTAAGATGCTGTTTTCTTACCATGACTTCGGCTCATATGTCACTTCCTATTTTAATTGGTTGTAGCTATGCATTCGTAATATTTCAATATTCATAATATTCATAAGAGTCAAACAATAATCCAATGTTCTCCAATCTCACTATCTAGGAATTAATATTCATGGCTTACCTTGCTCTACAGACCTTAGTCTGGCTTATAAAGCTGGCCACGATCTGACCCTTGGCCACTTGGCCGACTTCATTTCCTACAAGTCTCCTGCCCACCCATGATGCTTCAAGTTGTAAGGCCTTCCTTTCGTTTCTCCAGGCTCATTTTCTTTTGAAGGTGTTTGTGTGAGCTGTTTCCTCTGCCTCAACTCCTCTTTCCTAGGATCTTCACAAGGCTACTCCTTACTCACATTTAACTTAGATGTCACCACCTCAGAGAGGTCTTTGCTGGAAAATGCAAAGGATCTACACAGTCACGTATTTATTATGTAGGTTTATTTTAATTCGCTATTTGCACTTTTGTGTTTTTCTAGAGACAGGGTCTTGCTCTGTTACTCAGGCTGGAATGTAATGGCAAGATCACAGCTTACTGTAGCCTCTGCCTCACAAGCTCCAATGATCCTCCTGCCTCAGCCTCCTGAGTAGCTGGGACTACAGATGCACACCACCATCCCTGAGGAATTTGTTTATTTTTTGTAGAGACAGGGGTCTCCCTATGTAGCCCAGGCTGGTTTCAAACTTCTGGGCTCAAGCGATCCTCCCCCCTCAGCCTACCAAAGTGCTGGGATTGTGGGCAACGGCCACCACATTCAGCCTATCTGCAAATTTTTTAAGGCATGGGAATTTAAAGACATTCATCTCATCATCAATTGACGTTGCAAAGAATGTCAACTAATCTTTTTTTGTTTTGTGGCTTTAAAAATCAAGGAAAGTAAATGCTACGATTTTAATTTCCATAAGCATAATATACCATAAAGTTGCACATTGCATGACCCATTATCCATAGACAACAGGAGTGAATCATTTAACATTGTCTATATCATACTAATTTTATTTTTATTCATTTTTTGAGATGGACTCTCACTCTGTTGCCCAGGCTGGAGTGCGGTGGCACGATCTTGGCTCACTGCAACCTCCGCCTCTCAGGTTTAAGCAATTCCCTGCCTCAGCCTTTCAAGTAGCTGGAATTATAGGCACCCACCACCACGCCCGGCTAATTTTTGTATTTTCAGTAGAGACGGGGTTTCACTGTGTTGGCCAGCCTAGTCTTGAACTCCTGACCTCAAGTGGTCCACCTGCCCCAGTCTCCCAAAGTGCTGGGATTACAAGTGTGAGTCACCCTGTCTGGCCTATCATATCAACTGTAAAGACTTGTAGAAAAATAGTGTCAATTCTAAAACAAAAATAGTCTTGTGAAGCCAAGTATTAATTAACGAAAGCAATAGAAAATAATGACATTTCCTAACTTCTGAAGTAGTTATGCTCCATAACTTTGTTCTTTAGTTGGTTGGTTGAAGACTACATCTCTTCAATATTCGTAATATTGAAATATTACGAATATTGGAATATTACAAAATTGTAAATAATTACATTTTGTTAGAACTCCCACTCCCAAAAAACCCAAAATGACAACTGAAAAATATACCACCAATTATTTCACTACCTATCTGTAGATTATGGTTGATTTTCCATTATATTAAACGACTATATTATGAACTATTTCTATGGTGGAGTGGAGTCTCTCCAGTGTCAGGTTAATTGGACTCATTGTACAGTGGGCTTTTCCCCTTCTTTCCCGGATCTCTATTGACCCAGATCCTGAAAGTCCCATCTTTGTTTCTGAACCTGTTTTTCTTTTATAGGTTTATATGAAGTACAGTCACTAGCCAGATGTTCAACTATGTTGTTCCCATTGACAGGGACATGGAACAGAGAAATTCTGGGCAGAAAAGGGTGGGTCCCTGGCAAAACCCCACCCTTCAAGCTGAAGAGCCTGAAACCGTGGCCCAAAGCGAGAATTTACATCCCTGTTTTCTCACCCGAATATTGCCTTTTTCTAAACCACCCATGGCCCTGTCCTGGTCTATCCTGTGCCTATAAAAACCCCAGATTCAGCCAGTAGACAGGACTCCAGTTGGATGTTAGAGAGAAGCGGCTTGACTTCAGAGGGACAGCTTGATGATGTAACTTTGGAGAAGAATGTGGCCAGAGATGACCAGACTTCAGGGAAAAATTACGTGCCGGGCCCCTCCTCCATCCCCTTTTCAGCTCTGCTTCCCACTAAGAGCCACTTCATCGGCAAGAAAATCGCCTGCATTTACCATCCTTCCATTTGTTCATGTGACTTCATTCTTACTGGATGCCGGACAAGAGCTTGAAAGCCATAAGTGCGGGAAAAAAGGGCTGTCACAGTGGCCCTTTGCCCTCCCTGGTGAAGGGCAGCAGCCTCATGTGAAAGGGCAAAGGGCCCACTGAGCTGTTAACACTCAAGCCATCGTGGAGGCAGAGCTGAAGGAGCACGGTAACGCACCCTCTGTGGCTTTGGGAGTCGCAGGCACCCCCACCTGAGGCTGCCCCAAGGTCTGCATGCGGTTCGCTCCTGCCGGTGCTAAAGTGTCTGGCCAGTTCCTATACCTGCTCACCTGCGCGCTCCCTCCTGCAAGGTGTACACCACCGTGGGTCTCTATGAGTGGAGTCTGATCCCGACAGTGCCCTAGTGGCCGACCAGTTCCAGCACTCATTTGCTCCAGTTCCCACACTCATTTACCTGCGTGCTCCCTCCTGCAAGGAGTTGAGAGCGGCAGGCTCAGTAAACGAGGCATCCCTGCTGCAAGTCTCGCGAAGGGCTCAGAGAATTATCCTGCGTCACTGTGAATGCATCTATGTCCCAAACACCTGTCTCTGTCAAGCTTCTTTGCCAATTACATGACCAGCCTACATTTAGTCTTTCCATTCAACAAGCACTCATTGCCAGTGCTGGCCACGTGGGAGGAAATGCCCGAAGGTGGCTTTGTACTGTGTCCAAGAAGTCAAATGAGATCGCAATGAGCCAGTCAGACGCCAGAAATCACGAAACACATTGTCCTGATCAGGCCCATGGATGACAGCTTTAGGGTGTCTGTCTGCTCTAAAAGATATTAAGATTTTTAGACAAATTTGTGTTTTTTTCTAGCAAATGTGTGTGTATGTGTGCGCGTGCATATATGTATATTAAATATACATTTATATAAACAGACATACATATATAAAAATATTCTCAAAAATGTTAAGGACCGTTGACAAAGAGTTAGGGTTAGATAAAGCGCTCTCACAGGAGCCTTTTGTAAACTACTCATTTGTTGTCTATGAAAGCCAATATTCTTTAAATATCTGATGTTTTTGGAAGATCAGCTGAGGACTATATGGAAGGGAGAAGATGGTCACATCAGCTGGTGTCCTAGCTTGTACACCCCACTTGGCACATAAAAAGACCTGAAGTTGGCCAGGAGCAGTGGCTTATGTCTGTAATCACAGCACTTCAGGAGGCTGAGGCAGGAGGATCATTTGAGCCCAAGTTCAAGGCTGAAGTGAGCTGTGCTGGTGACACTGCACTCCAGCCTGTGAGACAGAGCTAGATGCCATCTCCAAAAAAAAAAAAAGACTTGAAGTTAACTAGGCTCCTCCTCCTTAGAAGGCAGTTACAGGGAGCAGGGATGTTTCTCAAAGAATCAGTTACAACCCATATAGAGTCCTCCCTTGGAGCAGTTCTGATTTTAAAGTTGTTTTCCATCTTACTCTATTTCCAATGACGTTTGTATCCCTTGCTTGGTCTTTGGATAGAGTATGGGGCACAAAGCTTGCTCACAATTTCAGGCAGTTTATGCATTGTTGTCTTAGGTCTAGGTGCAGAAAGAAAAGAGTTCACTAAACTAACGGAAGGTGCACACATGGTGAATTTAAGGAACATCATACTAATTAATAAACAAGAGAGTTACTGGGCCACAGAGGTTTGGGGTGCCATTCTAACCAATGCTTGATACATAAATGCCCCCAGAAAAATACTGTACGACAATGACATTTAGATCTAGTGAGACTGGCTCATCCTCCAGAAACATCAGATATTTACAGAATATTGGCTTTCATAGACACCAAATGAGTACTTTATAAAAGGGTCCTGTGAGAGCACTTTATCTAACTCTATTGGTCAATGGTTCTTAACATTTTTTGAGAATAATTTTATATACGTGTATGTTTATGTAAACATATATTTAATATACACATATGCATGCTTGCACATATACACATGACAGTTAAGAATTTAAAAAGAGTGACTATATTTTTTAACCTTTGTAAATTTCCTCAAAGTTTTCATGCTGCTTTTTTTTCCTGTCTTCTACAGAGAATACCAAAAAAAAAAAAAAAAAAAAAAGTCAAAGTGAAAAAGAAGTTAGGGCAAAGCAACAAGGAGCTTAGACCCTAAATCATACTTAAAGCTGGTCCTGGGCAGGGGGCGGGAAACATGGCAGGTGGCAAGAGTTTAAAAAGAAGAGGTCTCTGGGAGCTGTTAGGAAGGTAAAGGGCTACCGGGAGCAAGCAGAGAGAAGACTCAGTGCCAGACTCTGACCCTAGACATCTGCAGAGGCCCCTTTCAACAGCCAGGACGTGAGTGTTCACCTACGGCTCCTGTTAGGCATGGATCAGGCATTGGGTAAGTCATTCTATCTCCTCAAACCTCTGTGAACATGGAATTTGTCTTTAAGTTGTAGCACCAGTTAAAATAATTTTGTCTTTAAATGAGTAAAATTTTGGCTCTAAAATGCTATAGATTTAAAATAGAAACTGAGGAGTCTATATTTTAATTAAGTTTCTCAGAACTTTATTTTAGGCACTAATTTTCTTTCTCCCTTGCCACTGTAATTTATTATAGATGGAATATTTAAGAAGCAGAGTATAGAGGCAGAATTCTTGGTTTTGAATCTTGAGCCCACCAGTAGTTGTGTGACTTTGAGCAAGTTACACTGTCTGTGCCGCAGTTTCCTCCTATGTAAAGCGAGGATAACAGCAATAATTCCTCACAGGGTTGATGTGAAGACTAAATGAAGCAACATATATAAAACACCAGAACAGTACATGGGGACAGGCGCTACCCAGGTATATGTAAGCTACCAGTATTATCCAGTGTACAAGTCACAGAGAGTCTTTCTTCAAATTCTCTTGCCTTTCTAACTACTCTCATCGTCTCATCAAAGCTCAGACTCTGAGACTTTATAACAACACTGTTTAATTACCCTCTTAATTCCTGCCTGCAGCCCTTCTCCACTCTGATGCAGTTAGCATACTTTTACTAATTTCATCTTTCTGCAGCACTACTTAGATTGCATCACTCCTTGCCTACTGAGTATAGATGTCACACTTCCGATGGCTCAGCGTATTACCTAGGGAAATTCCCAAGGGCCAACGTGGTTGTAGATCCCGGGGCATTATACAGTTAAATTCTCTGGACAGGGCCCCAATCACCTAGTAAAAAGTCTTTCTCATTGTTCACAAGCCCCCAAGTTTTAAGAGGCCTTTGTATCACTCTGACAGCAGAGGAGACACACAGTCCTGTGGTACTGGCAGCACCGCACTTCCTCGTCCTTTCTGGATTACATACCACTTAAGTAGGAGCACCTAGGAGTCATCTAGAGATGTGTGTTCCACGCAGCACAGTTCCTTGCATGTAGTAGAAGCTTACTCAATACTAGGCAAATTAACCATTATCACTCTCACGAATGACACTGATTTCTAAAATAAATGCAATTCTGATGGCCAAAGTGAAAAAGAGACTTACATGACTCCCCAAAGCCATGTTTTGGGTGACTACTGGCAAAATGATTGCTGTAGTTACCATATGCTAGTGAGATGGGCCAGCAGAAAGCCTTCTTCCAATAGTCCCCTGGATAACCCTGGCTGCTAATGTGAGATAAAATCAAATTAAACTATTTCACAGTGGTCTTTAGGTTTGCTAAAGGGATAGAATTGCAGGTACCTGACAATTATCAGTTTGAACGCCCTTTTCAACCCTTAGAGAACACGCTGATTTTCCTTTGAATAGCATTTGACTAATTCTGGGTTGACCTAGAGAGAAGAATAAAGAAGGCCTCTCCCTGGGGATCGTGGGGTTCCTGGGGGGCTCTATGCCAAGCCTTAATGTCAAGTTAATTGGGAAGGAATCCACCAATTACTACATCGTATAACTCTGTAATGGCCCCAGGGAGATCAATCATATATTTTCGTGCTTCATTCCAAAACCAACTGGAATTTACATGGGGAATTTTTCTTCCACCTCTTTATATTTGTTTGCCCTAAAATAACAAATTCAAAGTACCCAGAAATTAGACGGAATACTCTGTGATTTCACCGATAATAGATAGTGAAAGAAAAGGCAGTAAAAGAATGTAAGACACATGGAAAATATTTTTTACTCCAAGAGTATGCGTTTGACACTAAGTCATACCCAGGCAGATTTGGTGAGTCAGTAGTATAGTACTTCAGAAAAAATAGTTCACTTATGACCTACGAATTCCCCCTAAAAAGTAAAAATTCATCAACTGAATTCACCTAGCTTCTCTTAACCCACATAGGTTTTGATCTGCATAGTTTCTGAGGATGAAAGATTTACCTATATTACCTGACAAGTAAATAAACACGCACTTCAATGAAATAAATTTCTGCCTTTCCAACTTTTAAGTGCTCCTCTGTCACTATATATCCAATTCAAAATATTTTATTTTAAAAATATAGTCTAAGGATTAAAAACTATTAGAAATAATCCAAAGATTTAGAATAGATTAAAACTTAAAGAAATGAAAAATCTTTTGGACTACATAGGATGACAGTTCAAGTCACCATAAAATTGCAAATGTGCACTAAACCACTGAGAGTTTTTAGTTTTCAAGGCCTTCCTTTTCTTTTTTCTAAGATCCTATTCAATACTTGGGATTAAAGTTCTTATCCAGAAATAGGTAACTATGTGGTAAAGAAACCAGACAAATCAGCTAACACCTGAACAAGGTGATCAAATTTAACATCACCAATAAAGGGCAAAAGCACATCATATACCTTCTCGGATCTGAAACGGATACCACACCATTTTTATTTAGCTTAAGAAGGCAAAACGTATAACCTGAATCTAATCATGAGGAAAACTCAAACTCAAACTGAGGGACATTCTATTAAATAACTGGCCAGTATTCTTAAAAATATCACTATCATGAAACATAAAAAGACTTAGGAACTGTACAGATCGGAGGAGACTACAGAAATATAACAGCTAAACACAAGCCATGACCCTAGACTGACTCCTCTATTGGAACAACAATTGCTAAAGATACTGTCCGGGCTCTTGACAAAATTAGAATATAAACTGTAGATTAAAGCATGGTGTCAATGTTACATTTCCTGATTTTGGTAATAGTACTGTGACCACGTAAGAAACTCATTCTTAGGAAATACACACTAAATATGAAGGGGGTAAAGGGACATGATGTCTGTAACCTATTCTGAAATGGTTTATGGGCAAAGTATCTATGCCTACATCTATATCTATCTGTCTTTCCCGCTCTTCAGAGAAAGAGAAAGCAAATGCGGCAAAACGTTAATAACTGATCATCTCACTAAGAAGTATACAGGTTGAGCATCCCTAATTCAAAAATCCAAAATGCTCCAAAATCTGAAATTTTTGAGCACCAGTATGACTCCACAAAACTCCACACCTGATCTCATGCGAAGAGCTGCAGTTAAAATGCATTCAAACTTTTGTTTCTTGCACAAAATTATTAAAAACGTGGTATAACATAAATGCCAGGCTATGTGTACAAGGTATATATAAAACATAAATGAGACCGGGCATGGTGCTCATGCCTGTAATCCCAGCATTCTGGGAGGCCGAAGCAAGTGGATCGCTTGAGCCCAGGAGTTTGAGACCACCCTGGGCAATATGGCAAGATCCTGTCATTAGCCAGATGTGGTGGTGCACACTTGCAGTCCCAGCTACTTAGGAGGCTGAGGTTAGAGTACTGTATGAGCCCATGAGGTCGAGGTTGCAGTGAGCCCTGATTGTTCCACTGTACTCCAGACTGGGCAAAGGAATGAGATTCTGTCTCAAAAAAAAAAAAAAAAAAAAAAAAAAATAAAAATAAATGAATTTAATGTTTAGACTTTTTTCTCATCCCTGAGATTTGACTATATATATATATGCAATTATTCCAAGATCTGAAAAAATCAGAAATCTGGAAAGCTTCTGGTCTCAAGCATTTTGGGTATCTTTTATCTCAACTTCTGCTGGAAGTCTTTTTATTATTCTTATAACTTTTCTATAAAGGACAAAATTATTTTTAAGAAGTTTAAAAATTGTCTAAGGCCTATAAACTCACTGCCATAATAGAAAATAACTTTAAAAACTGACATTTTTTTGGTCAAAATGTTATAAAATTACTTTGCATTTATGGTTTGAGTACTTATTTTACTGTTTATAAGAGCAAAGAACAGTAAGAAAGAATGCAGTCTAAGTCTCAAGCTTTTTACTCAATAGTTACGTAACCTGGGGCAAATGAACTTAACTTCTCTGAGCTGAGCTAACTAACTCATGTGCTAAGTAAAAGTCATAAAAGATACCTACAAGGACTGTTGAAAGAATAAAAGGAGACAAAGTACATCAAAAGCACAGACTGTGTTTGTTTGTTTCTGGCACATTTTAACACCCAAACAATGGAAGGTTTTTCCCCTGCCCTTCTAACTTCTTATCCATACTTCCCTGAAGGCAGGTATTATGAGTAGCAAAATAAAGAATCAGGACATTCATCTTACATTACAAGATCCCAGATGGAACATAACAAGTACAGTACATGTGTGTCCATTTGAATGCTTATTTGCTCATATTTGATTATGTTGTCCTTAATTATGAAATAAATGTGGTTGGAAGGGGCAAGAGTTTTAAAAGAGTTTCATATTAGATTACCAAATCTATTCCGTTGACCTGAATACACAGTTAACATTAGCTCTTATACTTGGAACTACATGTATAATTCCTTTGGAATGTTATAAATATATGGGGTTATCAATGAACCATACTTATCACAGAACAAAAATAAGTCTAAAAAATAAGATATATCGGCCAAGCATGGCGGCCTATGGCTGTAATCCCAGCACTTTGGGAGGCTGAGGTGGGTGGATCACCTGAGGTCAGAAGTTTGAGACCAGCCTGGCCAACATGGCAAAGTCCCATCTCTACTAAAATAAAAAATAAAAAAATTAGCCAGGCATGGTGGCATGCGCTTGTAGTCCTAGCTAGTCGGGAGGCGGAGGCAAGAGAATCGCTTGAACCTGGGAGGCAGAGGTTGCAGTGAGATGAGATCATCCCACTGCACTCCACCTGGCTGACAGAGTGAAACTCCACTTCAAAAAAAAAAAAAAAGATGATATATATCATTATAAGGTTCTTTATCTTTAGAAGTTACTCCAAGAGTCTACTCATTTCTGAAGTTGTTATTAAGGTACTAAAAATGAATTCAAATTGAACATTACAATTTTAATAAATCAAGTTCATATAAAAGGCATAAAAGAATTATATAGATCCTTGCAGTTTTTCTGAAACTTGTATAAAACAAGGTATGTAATCACCACTAGAGAAAAAGTTAGACTGAAAATATAATAAAGATGACTTTTCAAAGGATAAAATTTATATTCTTCTTATTTAATATAAATTCACTCAGTCTTTCTCAACCCTAATACCTACCACCATTCAGCATCTGAGAAAAAACCTGTAACCACGTACCTCCTTCCTCTTTTGGTAATTACAAATTCATAAAAGCAACAGGATAAAAATGAATGCCAAAAGGAGAGCAAAAAATTAAACAACGATAAGAAACAAGTTGCGTTTATTTCTTTGACAAGTTTTTTAAAAATAATTTTCTATAAGCTCACTACAAAGCACAAATTAAAACTGCTATCAGTGTAGTCAAGCCTCTCAAAGCATATATGATTCTTCATTATCCTCAAGTTGAATTATTTTAGAAGATTCCCTAGACCAACTGTACGTTCCCAAGTACAGACGTCCCTGATTTTTTCTAGCAATGGCTTATAATTAACAGAAGAGTCACATGAAAGAGCTTTTAGTATCAACAACAATCTGTGGGGTTTCTTCTTATGTTTATCATCTTGAGTAAAAACCAATCCCACAAAAACATGGCTCCATCCCGAAGTTAGCCTACACTTGTACCGTACACATCTGGTCCTGCTGGTCTCACTACACAAAACTGATTTACATGGTAATGGAATTTAGTTCACCATTGCCACATTGGGGCTAAATGAAAACTTGAGCAGTGTACTGTGGCAGGTAGGCAAGAGGTCAGGTTCAGAGAGTGGAAAATGAGGGGTAACTGTGGCGGTACAGAGGGAAAAGGTTGGGATCCCAGAAGGACGATTCTGACTGAGAGGAATCAGAAGCATACTCTTAAAAAAGATCTTACTTGTGGCAGTAAAACCTGATAGAGTTCTCCCTGGTGACACTCTCTGCTGTACTGATAGAGTATAGAGTTCTTCCTGGTGACACTCTCTGTTTTACTGAGAGTGTACAGAGTTCTTCCTGGTGACACTCTCTGCTGTGGTACTTCCCTGATCCCTTTGTGCAGGTCTCTGGGAGGAGAGATCCTGCATCAGCCCATACCCATGTACACTGCTTACACTGCTGGAGGGCACTTCCGTCTCAGAAAGTCTTTTCTTTCATGAGATCTTGACAAGATCTGCTTCCATTTACTCCAGATGAGTCATGTTTGTTAGATTCTCTATTTCAGGTTCAAGATGGTAGACAGCCCAAGGGTATCACTGGCAAACCTGCCTCTCTACAGCTGAGCCTGAACAACAATTTCCGTTATTTTCACGTTTCAAAGTTCCAAACGTTATCACCCCCTTTGCCTTTAGTTTTTTAGTGTGAGAGTGGGTATGAGGGAAGTGCTCAATTTAAGAAGGATTGAAAGAAAAAGAAAAAAGAATGATCCAATCAAAACTCCAGCTTCAGTGTTTGCAAATCGAGTTTTCTACATGGTTCAAACACATGCGTGCGCACACACGCGCTCTCTCTGTCTCTCTGATAAGTGTATCTTACGGTGCTTAGAACAACGAAAACACAAAGAAAGATAAAGAGGCCACAGGAAAACAGCCAATCCTCTATCTGGTGGAGTAGAAACAGCTTGAGGAAAGATAAAATCAAGTGGGGGAAAAGATGGGAAGAGGGCTGGAGGGCTTGGTGTTTCTACTTCAGAGTAAAAGAGGCCTGGTCCAGGGAGTAATCTCAGGACCATTAGAAAAGTCAATGTCAACAGCACCAGCTGAAGCCAAAGGCAGAATCAATTCATATTGCCTTAAATTTTAAGCAACATTCAAGGGTCCTTGTAAAATGTTCTTGCCTACCAATATTTGATCTCTGAAGTCTAGAGTCAAGGATAACCCAATTAAGTGAACCCCTGTAGCCTGAGTTAATGTTTTCTATAGAACACAGAATAATTTACTGACATGCAACTAAGTCCAGGACTTGGAATTATTAAGTCCCAAAGAATGTGCATCTAAGGTCGCAGGAATAAGTCAAAGAGATCCTTTAAATCTACTTACTAGTTTCAAATTCTATCTCTTGCAGTATCTTCTCAATGGGCTTTCCCATTCCTTTGTTCCCCTGTCACTTAGACAGAGCTTTTCAAAACAAATGCAAGTTCACTACTATTCAGTAGCTCCCTACTGTCTCCACAGGAGAGTTGAAAGCTATTTAACATGGCTTAAACGGCCATCTTAATCTAAGCCTTGCCTATAACACCTGACTCATTTATTGACACTAACCAGTTCCTGCATATTGTTCTCTACTCCATCAAAAACAAACAAGCAAAAATAATACATCTTGCTGCCCCAACGGGAATGAATTTTGTTCTCATCAATGTTCACTGTTTTATTTGTGCCCAGGTTCCTTCCCATGCTGCTCCAACTGATAGCCATTCTTCCCCTCTCACACAGGCACCCCCGACTTCTCACAGCTGATGGCATCTCAACTTTCAGGATTCAGTTTTACAGCATCTGTCATTCCAATGAGTTCCTGCTATACACCAGGTACTGCGCTAGATGCACACGATAGGAAGAGTAGCGCCCACATTTCTCAAAACCAGTTATACATCATAAGTGACATGGTATAAATAAGCACCACAATTTATGGGAACATAGAAGAGGTGGGGAGGAGAACAGGGTGATCACCCCAGCCAGGGATGATCAGGGAAGGCTGAAGAGAGGCTTAAATGCTAAGTGTAAAAGTGTAAAAGATCCAAGTTCTCCTCCCCACCCTGTACCCTTCTGTGTGACAGGATGGGGAAGGAATCTGAAGCAGGGAAGATGAATGTGAAAGTATGTTGGGAACTACAGGCAGTCAAATGCGGGAGCAGAGAGTGAGTTGGAAGGAATGGCAAGATTGAGGAGTAGAGGGGCAGGTAAGAGCGCCTCTGTATGATCTTGGGCTAATTAATTCATTGCTCTGAGCCTCATGTTCCTGATGTGAAAAATGATAATAGTAACAGTGCTAACTGCAGAGAGTTGTGACAATGAAATACGTTAAAGTGCTCAGAACAACACCTGACATATAATCATGGCTAAATGTTAACTCTTACACTTATCTTTGTTATATCTTTATTATGATCAGGCCCAAAGATTATTGTGACTGAAGGGTAGTAAGGAGCTAAGTGTTAACAGGCCTAGGAATGGGCATGTGTCATTTAGTGGCACAGCAAACCCTGGGTGACATAAAGCCCGAAAGATCAATTAATTAAGCTGTGTCAAAAAGCCACACAATGCTCTCAGATAAAAATATTCCATCATTAGCGTTCAAGTTTCATATAGTTGCAGTAACAAATTACTACACAACACAAATTTTTTATATTACAGTTCTGGAGGTAAGAAATCTGAAATGAGTCTCCTAAAATCAATGGTTTTGGTAGGGCTGCGTTCCTTCAGGAGGTTCTAGGGGAGAATCTGCTCCTGCCTTTTCCAACTTCTAGAGGCCACCTGCATTCTTTTGCTCATGGTCCCTTCCTTGACCTTCAGAGCTTATCACTCTGACCTCTATTTCTGCTGTCACATCCCCTCCTCTAAGTGGGGACCTCTTGCTCCCCTTTATTAGGATCCTTGTGATTACACTGAGCCCACCCAGGTAATCCACTGAAACCTTCCATCTCAAGAGCTTGAAGTTAATCACATCTGCAAAGTTCTTTTCATCATGTGATATGGTTTGGCTCTGTGTCCCAAATCTCACGTCGAATTCTAATTCCTGGGTTGAAGAAGGGGCCTGGTGGGAGGTGACTGGGTCATGGGGGCAGACTTTCCCCTTGCTGTTCTCATGACAGCAAGTGAGTTCTCACAGGATCTGATTGTTGTAAAAGTTTACTGCACTTTCCCCTGCCCCTTTCCTGCTGGCCATGTGAAGATGTGCCTGCTTCTCCTTCGCTTTCTGCAGTGATTATAAGTTTCCTGAGGTCTCCCCATAAGCAGAAGCCTGTAAACCTGCAGAACCAAGAGCACAATTAAGCTTTTTCTTTATAAATTACCCAGTCTCCGGTAGTTCTTTATAGCAGTGCAAGAATGAACTAATACACCATGCAAGGTAACATATTCATAACTTTTGGGATTACGACATGGATATCTTTGAGGACTATCATATTTGGACTACTATATTTGGATATCTTTGAGGACTACCAATATTCTGCCTACCATATTTGGTTTCATTGCTACCATTTGAGCCCCTATAACAACTAATTTACTAATTATATTTTAGTATTCCTATTTGAATTCAAGAAAATTTGATCAACTGAATGTACAAACAAAAAGTCATCAGATCTATAATAAAATAGAAGGTGAAACAATGGGAAATGAAGCTAACATTTACACCAATCATCCGGAAAAAGAAACCACCTACACCTTTCTATATATAGGTTGAAAAGTGGCCTTAAAACCGTCTGGAAGAAAAACCGAAGATCATGAAGTATTTCAAGGGGTCTTTGAGATCAAGTTCAATTTCCCATATGTTAAATAAATATCATCTGCATAAAAACCCACACAAAGTAGGAGGCTCCCAACCATCTCTCTATTATAATCTAGCTCGTACTTCCTTCTAGCATAGAGTCATTATAAAAAGCTCTGTTAAATGATCTGCTGAAATCCAGATACAACAAAATTAAGGGCAGGCTAAAAACTCTATCAAAAATAAAAGCAAAAAGAAAAATGATGTGTCCAGAAGAAAGAAGTTTAAAAGATAACTGGAAGGGATCAAGCACAATTAAGTTGCCTAAGAATAAAAATGCCAAGATAGTCTTTCTAAAAAAGATAAGTTAAAATGAAAAAGTTCCTGAGAAAAGGGCCTTCCCTATGGATATGTTTGGGTATCAATTTAGAATAAAATGTACTTAACAATTCACAGTGTAAAAATTCTTGAAAGCATTTTTTCTCTCCCCTCACAGAAAACAAATTTAATTTGAAAATCTGATACTGTGAAAATAATGTAATTCTGTTATCGAGTAAGCTAAAAGCATCAGGATTCTTTCCATTAAGGCAACCTGATATTCTCTAAAACACTGAGTTGTTAACTTAAGGATTATACTCAGAAACAAAAAGTTTTAAAGACATTTAAAGAAAACAACGAAGCTCTTTTATATGCTATGTTTCTCCTAAATTTGTACATATGTGCATTCGTGTGTGTGTGTGTGTGTGTGCATGTGTGTAAAATAAAATATTCCTTGACCCACTGGCAGCTAGATTTGGGAGAGTCACTATATGTCATTGAGCAAGCTTCTACATATGATTTAAGAATATTCTTTATTCAACATCTGTTCCAAGTGGTCACCTTGCCTTGGTATGAACACTCACAGCAACAACGTAGTTCTTCACAAGGAAAATCTACCACAGACAGTTTTGGCAAAGCTGTCTTTATCCTCCACAAGAATGTTCCTCCAGCCCTTAGAAATACTCCCTCACATTCTTTCTTGTTCCAGAAACTGCAGGTAAGGGAACTATGATTCTTTTATGATGACATATATTTAAAAATATTGCCTTTACTCTCTGGTTCCAAGATGTAAGACAAGTAAGCAGGTAGACATATCACAATTTAACATCTTAAAGCTATATAAACATTCTAATAGCCACTCTTACCATCTAATTTTTTTTTCAAGTCATAAGACTCCTAATATAAAGATTTCACAACAATTTCATTATTCTTCATCAATATTTTCTAAAAAGCAAAGTCTGGAATTGACCGCTGAGGATCAAAAGACTTTTTAAACTTAGGTGACCTTTCCCAGGCAGACCAAGAATCTCAACCACAATTTAAAATTACTATTGGAATTACTTAAAATGAATGAAGACTAATGAAGGAACACTTAATGGAACAGAAAATACAAACTTGCAAATCTGACCTTTCATCTAAAAATCTAATGTCGCTCTCATTTGGCTTAGGCGATTTCACTACTAAATCTCTTATACATTACAGTCATGTAAAAGCTAAAAAAATTTTTTAGTTTATCCTGTTCATGAAAATATACTGTCTAATTTGTTTTCATTATAAACTTAACAGGGTTATTCTCTTTTTCTTCAGAAGGCAATCAAGGCAAGGAATTCCTCTCTCCCCCTATACAAATGCAAAATTCAGCTGAAGGGTACCTAATCCATTTGGCGATTTAAATAATTAAGAATACAAACAGTTTAGTTCATTTATCAGAGCTCTACTATAATACATTAAAACACTGAAATTTATTTATATTAATGCTAGCATTTATGTGAAAGTAAATATCAAGGGGAGAGTATACTATATTGTTATATCATTTACAGGGGAAGAACATTTTTGGGGACTTGTTAGTAGAAATAAAATATATGTAAGAAAAGAGTATATCTTCACTAAGAGGCATTGTAAAGCCAAAACGAAAAGATATAATTTGAAAGTAACTGGTATTATGCTCTTCTAATAATGGGTTAGCATCTACTTTCATTACTGATTTTTAAAAAATTTACAACTGGCACACAATAATTGTACATATGCTCACTGCTGAGTTTTTTTGGCAAGGAAATAGACTTTGGAGACTCAGAAGGGGGAAGGTAAGAGTGGGTGAGGGATAAAAAAAACACTACGTTTTGGATACAATGTACACTACTTAGGGTTATACTCTTTTTTTTTCAGTAGGCAATCAAGGCAAACAATTCATCTATCCCCCTATACAAACGCAAAATTCAACTAAAGGATACCTTATCCATTTGGCGATTTAAACAATTAAGAATACAAACAATTTAGTTCATTGATCAGAGCTCTACCAAAATACATTAAAACACTGAAATTTATTTATATTAATGCTAGTATTTATGCAAAAGTAAATATGAAGGGGAGAGTATACTCTATTAGATGATGGGTGCACTAAAACCTCAGACTTCACCACTATACAATTCATCCATATAACCAAAAACCATGTGTACACCTAAAGCTATTCAGATAAAAAATAAAATAAAATTTTTAAGAAAGAAAAAAACAAAAAATTCCTCCCCCTTTTGCAACACTATTATATTCCAGTGAATTCTAGTTGCATAAGGAGTTTCATAAACTACCTAAAACAGGTAGAGTACACAATTATTAATTTTTGGTAAATTTAAGACAACCAAGAACAGTCAGTACACATGATAGATCTTCTCTTTGACTGCAGACCTCTCAAGTTTCATCATCAATGCTTCTTTTTACCTAAGTTTTTGCATTTTATAAAGATGAAACTCTTCCAGGCAACGTTTTTTACCTAGAGCGTAATTACAGGAATGTAGAAGAGTCTTGCAGATTGAATTCTATCCCCCGCTAAAAAGTTATAGTGAAGTCTTAATCCCTAGTACTTCCGCATGTGACTTTATTTGGAATAGTCTTGTTTCAGATATAGCTAGTAAAGATGAAGAGCAGGGTGGGCCCTTAATCCAGTATGACCTGTGGTCCTTATAAGAAGAAAGCCTCATAAAGACAGAGACATGCAAGGACAACTATGATAATGAAGGCAGAGACTAGAGCTGTGCAGCTGCAGGCCAAGAAACACCAAAGACCACCAGGAAACCACCAGAAGCTGGGAGAGATGAGGAAGGATTCTACTACATGATTCTGAGGGTGAAGAGGCTTTCCTTGTAAGAAAATACGTACCTGCTGTTTGAAGCCCCCTAGTCTGTGGCACTTTGTTAGAGCAGCTTTGGGACATTACTACAAAGAAGTTTAATAAAGAGCTACATGAGAAGAACAACAATGCAGAATCCCCAGATATTGACTCTTGAGAACAGAACAGTATAACTGAGAATAATAAAGGCAAACAGCTTCTCTAGTTGGCTTAGGACACTCTGAACCTAAGTTTACTGTTTCAGATTGCAGGGCAGCGGAAGGCTGAAAATTTTTCAAGTGCTAAATAATAAAAATGATTCTGTTTCAAAAGAATGAGAAAACAGGCCATAGACCAGAAAAATATATTTGTAAAGCACATATCTAATAATGAATTACCGAAAATATACAAAGAACTCTCATAACTTAACAAAAAGAAAACAAACTGCATGATTAAAAATGGACAACAGACCCGAACAGACACCTCACCAAAGAAAACATACGTATGGCAAATAAATATATGAAAAACACTCAACACCACACAACATTAGTGAACTGCAAATTAAAACTACATTGAGACACCATCACACAGCTGTTAACAATGGCCAAAATCCAAAAAGCTGACAATATCAAATGTTGGCAAGGATATGGAACAAAAGGAACTCTCATTCATTGCTGGTAATAATGCAAAACGGCACAGTTACTTTGGAAGATAGTGTGGCAATTTTTTATAAACATACTTTTACAAACATACTCTTACCATACAATGCAGCAATCATGCTCCTCCTTGGTATTTATACAAATGAGGTGAACACTTACGTTCACACAAAAACCTGCACATGGACGTTTATAGCAGCTTTATCCATAGTCACCAACACTTGGAAGCAACCAACATGTCCTTCAGTGGGTAAATGTATAAATTGTGTTATGACCAGACAATGAAATGTTATTCAGTGCTAAAATAAAATAAGGTATCAGGCCATGAAAAGGTTCCAAGGAATCTTCAATGCATATTACTAAGTGAAAAAAGCCAATCTGAAAAGGCCACATACTGTATGTTTCCAAATATGTGACATTCTGGAAAAGGCAAAATTAGAGGCAATAGAAAGATCAGTGGTTGCCACGGGTTTGGGGAAGAGAGGGACGAATAAGCAGAGAACAGAGGATTTTAGAGAAATGGAATTATTCTGATGATACTATAGTGGTGAATGCTTTTCATTTCACATTTGTCAAAATCCATATAATGTACACCACCTAGGATGAATCCTAAAGTAAACTATGGGTGAAAATGATATGTAATGTAGGTTCATTGATTTTAACAAATGTATCACTCTGGTGGGGGATGTTGATGGTGGGGAAGGCTGTGTATGTGTAGGGGCAGGAAACATAGCAACCCTATGTGTTATTTTCTGCTTAATTTTACTGTGAAACTAAAAGTGCTTAAAAAAAAAAAAAAGAAAGAAAGAAAAGATACTCTGTGCCAGGACTGGGTGACAGAGTCTAAAAATGTGAGGAAGATGATAAGAAGCTATGTTTAGAAGATAAAAGACCAGACAAAAAACACATTTAAAAGCTGATTTTATGCAATGAGTTCTGCTTCTGGCTAAGGCAAACTAGCTTGTATCAGACCAATGTTCTTGCCAAGAACAATTAAAAAGGTGAATATAATATACAATCTGTACTACTTAAACATCAAAAAGCTACCAAAGAAGTGAGAGATCAAGCTCCCAGAGAGAAGGCAAGCCCATGGAGGAAGCTCAATATTTGGAGTCACTTTTTCCTTCTAGACATTTATCGATGTTAAGTAGTGATCCTTGGGGGCTGAGCAGCCAAACAAAAGCTAATAGGAGGAGTAAATATGCAGAGGCTGATGAATTCTCATGAGTGGGAGATATAAATATTAAAGCTGAAGGGCTGCCACAAAGAAAAGTTCCTGGTAAAAACACCACAGAATTTCAGCTGGGAACTAGAAGAAGTACACTAGATGGTAGGTTAATCTGGCATGTACCAGTTCACAAAAGATGGCTGTGTGTATCACTTCCCAATACCATGTTCACTGATGTAACATTGGAAATCTGAAATTGGCAACAGTGGAAGTATTTACACTATGGAAACTGGCAAATGCTACAGATCAGAACTCCTCCCAAGAGTCACTTGTTAAACACCAGCATACCACTGGCTGCATTCAAAGTCAGGGTGGGGAGAAATAAAGCAGCCATCAGAAAGAGTGAAAAACAGCCTCAAAATCAATCTCAGTCAGATTAAAATAATCAGTTCTTACCTTAGCATCTGCCAGAAGCAAAATGAAATCCTCCCTGGAGGAAGATACATGATAGCCTAGAATCGACAGGTTTTTAAAAAATAAACAGTGGCCACCATTCAATAATAATTAAAAAATAAATACCAGGTACATGGAGAAAAAGACAAATGCCAGAATCAAGAAAAACAAAACTAAAAGGCAGAAATGAACCAATAGCAGACGCAGATACTGGAGATTCTGGAACAGACTTTAAGATAACACAGTAATATGTTTGTATTAGTCCATTTCCACACTGCTATAAAGAAATGCCTGGGTCTCGGTAAATTATAAACAAAAGAGGTTTAATTGACTCACGGTTCCACATGGCTGGGGAGGCCTCAGGAAACTTACAATCACGGAGGAAGGGGCAGCAGGCACCCTCTTCACAAGGCGGCAAGAGAGAAGAGAGTGAAACAGGGGAGCCCCTTATAAAACCATCAGATCTCCTGAGAACTCACTCACTATCATGAAAACAGCATGGGGGAATCTGTCCCCATGATCCAATCACCTCCCACCAGGCCTCTCCCTTGACATGAGGGGATTACAATTCGAGATGAGATTTGGGTGGGGACACAAAGCCAAACCACATCAATGTTTAAAAACTATAAAGGAAACGATGAATAATTTAACTACAGCATGGAAATCTATGAAAATCCAAACTGTAATTCTAGAAGTAAAAAACATATTAACTAAAATTGGAAATCCCACAGATGGGTTTGACTGCAGATTAAAAACAAATGAAGAAAGGATTGGTGAGTGAGATCAGTACTTCAGAAATTTTAATGTATACATAAATCACTGGGAGAAGAAGACAGTGACTGAACAGGTCTAGGGTGGGGCCTGAGAGTCTGCATTTCTAGCGGTCTCACAGCTGACACCAACACTGCTGCTCAGGGACCGCAACTTCTGCTGCAGTTGGCTCAGGGACAATAATGAATACCAAGGAACTAGGAAACAGATAAAGAGGAAATATCCAGACAGAAACACAGAACAAAGTGCACAAAGTATAGCAAAGAATATATCAGATATTGAGGAATATAAGAAAATATCTAGCACATGTAACTGAAATCACAGAAGAAGCGAGAGTAGAGTAGAGCATGTATCTGAAGAAAGAATGGCTAAGGTTTCCAAACCTTTGGAAAGAAATGAGGACACAGAGTTTAAAAAACACCAAGAATCCCCAAGCAGGATAAATACAAAGAAAAGTACTCTCAGCAAGAGGCTAAGGTAGAGCAGGGATTATCTCATAAAGATCTGTGGATGTAGCGTTTGTCTAATGGAGTGAGTTCCAGTGAAATCCAGGGAAGACCCACTAAATTCCTGAGAAAACTGTTTGAGCCAAAAGAGAGAGAGAAAGAGAGAGAGAGAGAAAGGAAAAAAGAAAAAAAAAACCCAAAAAACCCAAACCAAATAAAGAAAAAAATCCGCACTGCCAGTGTAGACTAAAAAAGACAGAGACAGTACAAAATAAAAAGAGGCTGTAGGATTCTTAACATTCTCATGGCAAGATCAGGCAGAGAAAATTATTCAGCTGTACACATACGCTATCTTTCATGAAAAGGGAAAGATAACTACACAGAGTGGAACCAAATGATCAGAGAGTATAGCAAATATCAAATTCACAGTCCCAGAGATTATGCAGGGTATGTACCCTGGAGTGAGGGTGATGAGAAAATCTGGGGGGCCAACTTAGGATTCTGCTTATCACACTGGGCAATTCTATCCAATATTTTAAAAAGAAATAATTTACTTCTATACAAACTCTTCCAGAAAAATACAGAGCAGGGAAGACTTCTCAACTAATTCTATGAGGCCAACGGTACTCTGATAACAAAATTAAGAAGACATTACAAGAAAACTACAGATCAATGTCTTCTATGAACAAAAAAGCAGTATTCATGAAATATTAGCAAAACAACAAAAATATTTTATCAATAGCAATATATCGCAACCAAGTAAAGTTTATCCCAGGAATGCAAGGTTGATCTAGTATTTGAAAACCATTCAATGTAGATAATATTAACAGATTTAAAACAAAAAAAATCATATTTCAACAGACAAAAAGGCGTATGATAAAGTTCAACTCTATTCATGATTAAAACACACACACACACACACACACACACACACATACACACACGGAAAATTAGAAATAGAAAGGAACTGTACTAATTCCAAAACTTCAGCTACCTTTTACACTTAATGGTAAAATTCTGAATACTCTCCCCTTGAGTTTGAGAAGAAGAGAAAGATGCCCAGCTCTACTCAGTGTACTGAACGTTCTTGCCAGTACAATAAAATAAGAAAAGTTCTAAGAATTGGAATGGAAAAATCAAAACTATGACTATCAGATGACAAATTGTATACTAAGAAAATCTAAAAAAAAAAAAAAAACCTACAGAAACACGATTAGAATTAAAAAGTGAATTAGGTGGATAAAATAAATATAAATATATATATATGTAAATCAACTTTACTTCTAGTAGCAACAAAAATGAAAATCATTTCAATTGTAACAGTAGAAACACATTTAATAAAATATTATGTTAGACTTATAGACAGAGAATTATAAAACATTATTGACAGAAACTAGAGAAGATCAAAATAAATGAAGATATATACTTCATTTAAGAACAGAAACAATATTATAAGAACAGCCATTTCCCCAAAATGACCTATAAAATCAAAATGATCTTCATTAAAATTCCAGCAGGATTTCTGGTAAAACTTCAGACATTTACAAAAGCAAAGGAACAAGAATAGTAAGAGTAATTCCAAGAAAAAAGCAACGGTAAAATACTTATATTGCCAGTATCAAGACTTATGATAAAGTTATGGAAGTTAACCTGTGTATGGGTGGAAAGACTGACAAACAGACCAAAGGAAGATAATAGATGAATAGACCCCTGGGACAGGCCCACACATGTACATACATGTTATTTATAATTAAGGTGACCAGGCAGGCAAGTGAGGCAAAAATGGTATTTTCAAAAAACTGCACTGACTCAAATGGATAGCTTCAGGGGTAAAATAACAAAACACACCTCATACCTTAAATAAAAATAAATTCCATTTGGACTGCAGATTTAAAGGTAAAAGGAAAAATGATAGAATTTCTAGAACAGTACATTGAAGGGTATCTTTATGATAGTGTAGAGAAGGTTAACATTTCTTAAGAGGACACAAAAAGCACTAATATTAAAAAAAATACTGATAAATTCTACATTAAATGAAGAATGTCTGTTCTTCAAAAGGCACCATGAAGAGAAAAGGTGGGTTACAGAATGGAAGAAGATATTTACATTACTATGACCTACCAAAATTTGTACCCAGAATACGTAAATAACTCCTATAAATCGGGCATAAGGGCGGGGTATAAATCAAACTGGTAAACCAATAGGTAGATGGGCAAGACATTTGAACAGATAATTCATGAAAAAAGACACCCAAATAGCCAATAAACATATAAAAGATAATATGGTCAGTTAATAGGAAAATATAAAACTGCAATTAAAATTAAGTTACATTCCCACCAGAATGGCTAACATTAAAAAGGTAACAATGCCAAGGGCTCCCAAGAATATGGAGTTTCTACCATTTTTATACATTGCTGTTGGGATTGCAAATTTATTCAACCATTTGGGGAAATTATTTGGCAGTATCTAGTAAAGCAGATCAATTTCATTTCCTGTGACTCAGCAATTACACTCCTAGCTAAACCCCCCAGTGGAAAAGTTAACATGCAAGTGGAAGAAAATGAAAAAACAAGAACACTGATAGCTGTATTCATTGCAATACTAATATTAGGATTTTGAAAATACCCAATTCCCCTTTAACAATAGGATGAATAAACTGTGATATATACACACACACACACACACACACACACACACACATACATACACACACATATATATATGCTGCCTGGCAATAACAATGAATGAACTACAAATACTTTAAAAACAGATTTAGTTCAACAATATAATGTTAAGCAAAAATAAACAAACCCCCCAAAACCCCAAACCCAAGCACTCAAACATAAATTCTTACGTTTATATCCAGTATAAAAATGGGTAAAACTATTGTGTGGTGTCAGAATAAGGCATGGTGGTTTCCCTTGGGGAAGGGGAGAGGATAATAAATGGAGGACATGACAGGGACCTGTGTGGTAGTTGGTGACGTTCAATTTCTTCATCTGATTGGTAGTTACAGGTATTCACTTTATAAAAACGCACAGACATCTACTTTTCTGTAGATATAGTACAAAACCTTTTTTAGTAAAGAAGAAGTAAAGTTTAAAAAAAGAGTAGACTGAACTATGAGAACAGAAAACAGACCAGTAGTTGTCAGGGGCGGGTAGGGATGGAGGAAGAAGATGATTATAAGAAAGGATAAGAAGGATTGGATGGGTGCAGTGGCTCACACCTGTAATCCTGGCACTTTAGGAGGCTACATGGGAGGATTGCTTGAGTCCAGGAGTTCAAGACCAATCTAGGCAACATAGTGGGACCTTGTCTCTATGAAAACTAAAAAACAAAATTAGGTGGTTGTGGTGGCACACACATGTAGTCCCAGCTACTTGAGATGCTGAGGTGGAAGTATCACTTGAGCCCAGGAGGTTGAGGCTGCAGTGAGCCAAGACTGCATCACTGCACTCCAGCCTGGGCGACAGAACAATACCCTGTCTGAAAACAAAACAAAATAAAACAAAACAAATGGGTAAGAAGAAATTTTAAGGGGGCTGATGGAATTGTTCTATATCTTGATTGCGACAGAGTAGGTTGCACTACTATATGCATTTGACAAAACTCACAGAAGTGTATACCAGAAAGAGTGCCTTTTGCCGTATGTAAGCTATACCTCAGTAATATATACTTGTAATATAAAAGAAAATGAATTAATTTGGCATCCTTTTATGTTTGTGGGAAGTTAATGGTCTGTGGTGTTATAATCTTTTTTCATCAATTACATTAAAAAGAAAATGAAATGGTCTACCTGCAAAATATTTTCTTACCCTTGTATACATAGAAAGTTGTAAAATTAAGATGAGGAAAAATTTGGGAAAACAAAGAATGCTATTCATTTTGGATTTATGATATTCACTTTCGATTTTGGGAAAAACAGACTTTAATGTACATATATTTTTCTACCAAATGTTGAAAGAAGAAATATATATGTTGGGTTTATATTCACATATGGTATAATACAAAAACAGTAACACGTTCTGGGTTATTTATTTGCATATTTATTCACAAAAACATTTGAGGCAAATTAATGATAGGGCATAATTTTTAAAAATTTAGGTAGGTGCAAAAGTAATTGCGGTGATTACTTTTAATAGCAAAAACTGCAATTACTTTTGCATCAACCTAATAGTTATTAGAAACAAAGTAGAAAATTTTCACTTAAATTTCTACTTCCTCTTTAGGCTTATTTTACATTTGCCCATATTCAGGCAATGAATCTAGAAAGTAAGTATTTGTTTTGAGATCTTTAATTTCTGGGGCATTCTGGGAAACAGTTGGCCTTTACTTGATTTCAAACTTAATCACATTCATTATGAGTCATCTTATTTACTGTATCTGTGAACATGAAAGAATAAAATTAAATTGAGGTTCTTTGTGAAAAAAATGAAAAAAAAAAAAAGATAGAAAGACAGCATCAAATCTATCCAATAGAAAAGTAGGAAAACTAGGGGGCTCCCAATCAATAACAAATTATGAAAAGTGGGGTAAAAATAAAGCCTCTTTTACTCACAAAGATTTAAATATCGCCTTATTTTGAAATATCCAAAATTTTATCTTATACACACAGGTAAATACTAGACCAGATACTCAATTTGTTCTCCAAGTTAGCTGAATTTTACTGTTCAAAAGAAGAAAAAGGTGATTATATTTGAGTTGCCTAAGGCAATTTAACTCATCCATGGCCCCTGGCCCCTGATCCCAACTTGGAAATCTCTCCATATTTTGTAATTTAAGGGTTATAACATGAGCAAGTTGTGTGAAGGTGGGCAACACAGCTGCATTTTTATAGCTACTGGCAAAAAATAATAATAATGATACCTTACAAGAAAAAGATCTTACCACTTGTGCTGGAACTTGTTCTATTTTTGCAGCAGGAGTTCCTGGTCGTGGGTAAAACTGGTTAATAAAGAGGCTTGGAAATTTGTACTCTTCAACAAGTTTCACTGTTTCTTGAAAATCCTGATCTGTTTCTCCAGGAAAACCACAGATAATATCTGTAGCAATAGTTATTCCAGGAACTCTAGAAAATAACAAGACAAAAATGCAAAAACTTGACTACAAGTCATAGTTATTCTATTTCCCTGACATTTTAAATACCATTTTTTTATAATTAAAATTTATTTTTATAAAAGGCACACATGCAAACAGTTTTAAAGAGTCCTAAATACCAAAAGTTTAAAATGAAAAACAGTGGCTGCCTGCCATTCCCAGAGAAACCCATTTTAAAATCTTTTAAATGGTTCTTTGTTCTTTCTTCTATATTTAAAAATAGATGCTAATTCTTCCATTTCTAGATTTACTAATTTTCAGGCAATAGGTTACTAACTTCTCTATTATGGTAAATGAGGCTTTAACTCTTCAACTACTCCATTCCCACCTTTCCAAAGAAAGGGGACTTGAACAACTCCCAGTTAAAACAGTAACACAGTACTTCCATTGGTGCAACTGCAAAGATAACATTCATTGTAGAGCCAACTGGTATACTATTCAGTTTTGTTTTTCCACAAGGTGTAATTTTTCCTAGAGTTAATAATTGCTTCTTTTTTTTAAAAAAAAAAAATATTAGCTTAATGTTCTATGTACCAATGCTAATGTTTTCCAGAAGCTCCATCAGACCTATCAAAAATCAATACTGTTTCTAAACCTTCGATGTATCATATAATGGACCAGCCCCCTTTTCTTTTTCTGGAAATGCCACTCCTTTCGGGTGTGTGTTGCTTTTATAGTGAACTGGCTGTCATCCTTGAATGTTGCTCCTTGGTATCCTTTTCTCAATAATCTTTTTCCCCGGACCCTATGTCTTCTTAATTCTTCATCAACTCGCTCATTCTGCAGGAGTGTGCTTTCTTTCAGAAGCTTCAAAGTTTGTTGTTTTCTTAGCATGCCTGGTCTTAGGCCACACGACTGTGTGTAGCACTCCAAATCAAAAAGTATTATTCATAAAAATTTTGCATTGTTCCTCTTGAAGCTGAAAAAATTGCTAACGGGATGTCCAGATTAACTCGGATGCACACTTCTTGCAATGTGTCCACACCATTCCCTTTTTAAAAAAAGTTTTTAGGATATTAACTTTATGCTCAATGTTTTTAATTTCAAGATAATATGCCTTGGATTGGGTCTTTAAATCTTTGCACAAGGTACAGTCCGGAGACTCATGGGCTTTAGGTTGAGGAAGTTTTCTAATATTATTTCTTTAATAATTCTTCTCTCAGGGAATCCTCTCTTTTAGAATGTTGAAACCACTGGGTAAAACCTTTTAGCATTTTCTCTCTCTCAAATCTACCCTTTTATTTTCTGGAAAATTTACTTAAGCATACCTTCCAAATCTTTTATTGCAAAAAAATTAGTTCAATATTATTGTTTACATTTCTCAGAGCTCTTTCACATTATCTAATTTTCCTTTTCACAGTATCCCATTTAGGGTCGCAACATCTTTTCTTATTTATCTGAGGCTGTCAATTAAAGGTTTTTGTAATTTTTCTTCTGCTCACTGCACTTACGTCTTTTGGTTTCTCTCATTCATGGTTGAGACTTTCCACCAATAAAGAACAATTCTTGCTATCTTTTCATATTTAAGAGCAAAGCACTAAAACCTTTTTATCACTGAGTGATTAGGTAGCAAGCTGCCTTTGTTGATAATAGGCCAAAATGTTGGCATCTTGGAAGTCATTTCTTTATGGTCACTTAGTGCCTCCGTAAATACGGCGTACTGTTCTACTTTAATAGCAAAAAAATAACAGAATTACATTAACTTATTTAAAAATCCAGTACTACTCTGAATCCATAAACAACAGAGAAAATTGCTCCAAATGTCAAATCATAGGATATCAACTTTCCTATCATTTAAATAGTTCTGGCCAGGTGCTGTGGCTCACGCCTGTAATCCTAGCACTTTGGGAGGCCAAGATGCGTGGATCACCTGAGGTCAGGAGTTTGAGACCAGCCTGGCCAACATGTTGAAACCCGTCTCTACTAAAAATACATAAATTAGCTGGTTGTGGTGGCAGGTGCTTGTAATCCCAGCTACTAGGGAGGCTGAGGCAGGAGAATCACTTGAACCTGAGAAGCAGAGGTTGCAGTGAGCTGAGATCAAGTCATTGCACTCCAGCCTGGGCAACAGAGCAAGACCTCGTCTCAAAACACAAACAAAAAAATAAACAAAAAATAGTCCCACATGAAAGAATAAAAACAATTTATCAAATTAAGATATATGATCTATTTGGAGGCATAAGAGAGAACAAGGGATATACCAATGAGGACAGCCAGATTATTATATCCCTAATATAGCTTCATAAAAACAACAGCTTTCCATATTTTCTTCACACTCTACTTAAAACGCTGCGTGAAAGAATCATCACGAATATATATTTTTAAATATTTTGTTCCTAATTTATACTTGGTCTCACCTAGCTATTTATTTGGCTGAACTTTAGTAAGATAAATTCCAAGGACTGAAACTTTTCTCCTTGATGATAAATAGAAATAGAGACAATATTCATGCAGAAGAATAAAACAGTATATTTAAATAAAAATTTAATTTTTTATTGTGCTATAAATATATTTTTCTTCTTTAAAGGTAATTATCAAAGTTACATTTGAAAAATCACAAAAACCATATGCTTTCACATGTAAGCTATAGGTAAAAAGACGGTTTTTGTAGACTGAAGCATGTAGAATAACTTTTTGGCTAGCTACTTTTACACATGCCTTTTCAATAATTCTGATCCAAAAGGTCTACAGCTAGAAATAAAAGTAATGGATCACAGCAGATGACAGCAGAGAATAGTCCATCTCTCGTAGAAAATTTTAAAAAATAAATCTTAGAAACTGCCTGGATAATACTGTAACAACAAAGGTCATTGTCCTCCGCTATGAATTAGAATAGGTTGGCACTAGATTACGGGGTATTCCCACAGGAAAGTACCTTACTGATTTTTCCTCTATCCTTCATTGATACATTATGGTTGAACCCAGTGTTATGTAACACGTGCTTACTTTGGCCTTAAGGGCCATAGTGACAAAAGACAAACCTTTAGAGAAGTCATAGTAAATGTTAGGGAAAGGGACTTTCAATGCATGGAAGTATTTGGCAAGGTTAACAAAAAGTTGCCGGTTAACATGGGAGAAGCCAGGCCACTGTGAATTAGTAACTTATACTAGTCAATACGGAAAAGTAAAAGCAGTTTAATTGGCTTCAAAGTATATAAGAATATGAACTGATAGCTTATAAAATGTTTTTTAAGTAGCGATTGCACTTTAATGTTAGATGAGGCTGATCTATACATTAATTTCATATATGCAAGTGATCCTACTTACATTCTTGAAAATAATTTGACTCTTTAGGTGAACCAACTGAAATCTCATTTACACTGTTAATTTGCCTAGTAAATAATTCTCTTCAGTATGAGAAAATCAAAGAAGTTTGAAGTGGAACAAATTCTAAATTACAAGAATATGATTTAAGTGTCTAGGAGGAAATTATAAGGAATATAAAACAGAATATTAATGCAAATATTTAAGATGCTAATTCTGGGTAAAAGCTATTTTTGAGATGCCATGAATTTTCAAAATACTAAGGTTTTAAAAATAATCATTTCCACGAACTTATTGAAGCTGTGAGTGTAACATATGTAAATACTAAGTAATATGTTATTCAATTTTAGAAACTTTATCTACGTTTTCATACTAGTATTAGAAAATAATTCTGAAAGGAAGATGAAAATAAAAATGTTCATTTAGCTTAAATAACAGGACAATTTTGACCCATTATTTTTTCTGTCCTATATTTACTGGCAAAACTGGTTTATCAAATAGCTTGAGAACGGAATAAGAAAGATTCCAATTATGCATCTGACCTTGTCAGAAGCAGTGCTATGATTAGTTATAAAGATATATCAGGGACATGTAAGGAACATGCAAACTATTTGTTGGCTCTAGGCTAGAATTTAAGAAAGTCATAAATATTTTAAAAGTTAATTATTTCACCTTGAATAAAAACACACACATACACATACTCCACACTTCAAACATTTAAAATATGACTTAATATACTATACTTAATTCATATCAAGATTTTTTATTTGTCATTTGGTATTTCACTGGCAAAAACATGGAAAAGAATAATTACACTTCATTCTTTAGATCAATAAATTAGGGGCTTCAAATCTTACATGTGAAAAAAGGACTAATGCATATACTAATTAACTCAAAAGATAAAGAGAAAAACCATAGCAAAGGACTAGACTCACCAAAATCAGCAGACATAAACAAAACGCATGATTAAAACAAATAATTTTATCCTGTGGAGATTTATTTTAGGACAATATTCAATACTTTTGGGGAAAGAAATGAAGTAGGTACAGGAGAAACATATCTTGAACTGAATAAAAATGAAATCATAACACATCTAAATATATGGTATGCAACTAAAGCAGTGCTTAGAGAAAAAATTTACAGATTTTAATTCCTGTGTTAGATATAAATTAAAAAATCTAAGCTTCCACTTCAAGAAGCTAACAAGGAGAAGAAATCACATCAAAAGTAAGACAAAGGAAGAATGAAAGATAAAATAAGAAATTAATGAAATAGAAAAGAGAGAAAAATCAATAAAAGTAAAAGCATCTTTTTAAAAAGTCAATACAATTAGTAATGTACTAGCTAGGTTGAGAAGAGAAAAGAAGATACAGATGACCAGCTTTAGGCATGAAGGAGGGGACATCGCTATAGATGTAAAAGGATACAAAGAGAATATTATGAACCTTATGCCAATCAACTCACAACTTAGATAAAACTGGCAAATTCTTTGAAAGATACAAATTATGAAAATGGACTGAAGAAGAAATAAAAAACCTGCATATCTTTTATCTTCTACAAAAACTTGTCATTTAAAATTCTGACACCAAAACAACATAAAACAAAATCACCCAAGCCTATAAGCTTTCATGGTGAATTCTACCAAACATTTAAGGAATAATAAAATCAATTATATGGAAACTATTTCAAAGGTAGACGAGAAAGAAACTTATTTAAGAGTCCAGCATTACCCTGTTATGAAAACCAAAGGAAGGCAAATACTGTTATGTTCTCACTTATAAATAAGTTGGAGCTAAGTTATGGGTACAGAAGGCAGACAGAATAGAATAATGAACTGTGAAGACTCAGAAGGGGGAGGGTGGGACAGGAGTGCGGGATAAAAAACTACCTATCAGTACAATGTTCACTACTTGGGTGAAGGGCACACTAAAATCTTAGACTTCACCCTGCACAGATCATCCAGGTAACCAGAAACCACTTGTACCCTAAAAGCTATTTAAATAAAAATATTTTTAAAAGGGGGGAGGGGCCAAGATGGCTAACTAGAAGCAGCTGCCATAAGGGTTTCCACCAAGAAGAATGAAAAGGGCAAGTGAACGCTGTACCTTCAGCTGAGGTATCCAGGTTCTCTCATTGGGACTGACTAGGTGGTTGGCGCAACCCACTGAGAGTGAGAAAAAGCAGGGTGGAGCAATGGCTCACTTGGGAGCTGCACAAGGCAAGGGGAGCTCTCACCCATAGCCAAGGGAGGTGGTGAGTGATTGTGCTACCCCACCCAGGAAACCACACTTTTTCCATGAATCTGTGCAACCCATGGATCAGCAGGTCCCCCTGTGAGTCAGGGTCTTGGGTCCCAAGCACAGAGCTGTGCAGATGCTTGGCAGACACTCTGGTTGCAGCCAGCAACAGCAGGCTGGAGACTGCCTAAGATGACTGAGTTCCCAGGGGTGAGGGTGGGTGCCAACACTGCAGCCCCAGTCTGCCGTTTCTCCCTGCTGGTGCCAGGGAGACCGGGCAGTTTGGACCAGGAGGAATTGCCCACAAGGCACCACAGTGGCTGTGGCAGATCGTGGCCAGACTGCTTCTTTAGAAGGTGGGACACGGATCCATTCCTCCTCATGGGGAGGGGCCTCCCTGTGGGAATTTCAGCAACTCCAGCCAGGGGTTTACAGAGAGATCTCCCTGTAATGAAACTCCTGGGGGGAGGGGCAGCTGCAGTCTCCATGGTTCAGCAGACTTAAGTCTTTCCTGCCTGCTGGCTCTGAAGAGGCTGGGCACTCCGGACAATGGGGGTTCCTCTCAGCACAGCAAACCTCACTCCACCAATGGGCAGCCAGGGTGCTACACTAAACAGGTTCCTGATCCTGTGCCTCCTGACTAGGGTAAGACCCTCCACAACAGGGGTCACCAGACACCTGAAACAGGAGCATGCCCCCTGGCATCAGGTCATTGCCGCTCTGGAAAACAGGTCCCAGATGAAGGAGCAGACAGCCATCCTTGCTGTTTTGCAGCTCCCATTGGTGACACCTCCAAGTCAGGGAATGTGTCACCACCAGGCCTACCTTGCAAGAGCTCCTGAGGAAAGCAGTAAATATGGAAAGGAAAAACCACTACCAGCTCCTATGAAAACACATTGAAGTACAAAGACCAATGACATTATGAAGCAACTACATAAACAAGTCTGCAAAATAACTAGCTGGCGCAGGAACAAATTCAAACATAACAATACTAACCTTAAATGTAAGTGGGCTAAATGCCCCAATTAAAGGACACAGAAAGGCAAGCTAGATAAAGAGTTAAGACCTATAGGTGTGCTGTATTCAAGAGACCCATCTCACATACAATGGCACACATAGTCTCAAAATAAAGGGATAGAGGAAAATTTACCGAGCAAATGGAAAGCAGCAAAAAGCAAGGACTGCAATCCTAGTTTCTGACAAAACAGACTTTAAACCAACAAAGATAAAAAAAAAGACAAAGAAGGGTATTACATAATGGTAAAGGGTTCAATTCAACAAGAAAAGCTAACTATCCTAAATATATATGCACCCAATATGGGAGCACCCAGATGCATAAAACAAGTTCTTAGAGACCTACAAAGAGATAACTGAATATTCTTTTATCTATTACAATAATAGTGGGAGACTTTAAAACCCTACTATTAATATTAGACAGATAATTGAGGCAGAAAATCAAGGAAGATATACAGGATTTGAACTCAGCTCTGCATCAGGAGGACCTGGTAGATATCTACACAACTCTCCACACAAAAACAACAGAATGTATGTTCTTCTTGACACCACATGACACTTAATCTAAAATTTATCACATAATTGGAAGTAAAACGTTCTTCAGCAAAAGTAAAGGACTGAAATCATAAAAAACAGTCTCTGAGATCACAGCACAATAAAATTAGAACAAGATTAAGAAACTCGAAACCACGCAACTACATGGAAATTAACAACCTGCTCTGAATGACTCCTGGGTAAATAATGAAATTAAGGTAGAAATTAAAAAGCTCTTTGAAACTAATGAGAACAAAACAGAGAGCATACCAGAATCTATGAGCCAACACAGTGTTAAGAGGAAAATTTAAAGCACGAAATGTCCTCATCAAAAAGCGAGAAAGATCTCAAATCCACATCTTAACATCACAACTGAAAGAACTAGAGAAACAAGAGCAAACAAACCCCGAAGCCAGCAGAAGGTAAGAAATAACCAAGCTCAGAGAGGAACTGAAGGAGAAAGAGACAAGAAAAACCCTTAAAAAAAAAAAACGAATCCAGGAGCTGGTTTTTTAAAAAAATAAAATAAACTACTAGGTAGGCTGATAAAGAAGAAAAGAGAGTAGCATCAAATAGACACAATAAAAAATGATAAAGCAGATACCACCACTGACCAAAAAAGAAAATACAAACCACCGTCAGAGGATACTATAAACACCTCCAGGCAAATAAACTAGAAGATCTAGAAGAAATGTATACATTCCTGGACACATACAACCTCCCAAGAGTGAACCAGGAAGAAGGTGAATCTCTGAATAGACCAATAATGAGTTCTAAAAATGAGGTGGTAGTAAATACCCTACTAACCAAAAAAAGCCCAGGACCAGATGGATTTACAGTTGAATTTTACCAGAAGTACAAAAATGAACTGGCACCATTTCTTCCAAAACGATTCCAAACAAGTGAAAAGGAAGAACTCCTCCCTAACTCATTTTATGAGGCCAGCATCATCCTGATACTAAAAACTGGCAAAGATACAACAACAATGAAAAGAAAATTTCAAGCCAATATCCCTGATGAACATTGATGTAAAAATCCTCAATAAAATACTGGAAAAGCAAATCCAGCAGCACATCAAAAAGCTTATCTGCCACGATCAAGTCAGTTTCATCCCTGCATGCAAGGCTGGTTCAACATATGCAAATCAATAAATGTGATTCATCACATAAACAGAAATAGAGACAAAAACCACAAGATTTTCTCAATAGAGAAAAGGCCTTTGATAAATTTCAACACCCCTTCCTTCATGTTAAAAACTCTCAATAAACTAGGTATTGATGGAACACATCTCAAAATAATAAGGCCATTTTTAACAAGCCCACAGCCAGTATTGTACTACATGGGCAAAAGCTGGAAGCACTGCCCTTGCAAATGGGCAAGACACAAGAATGCCGTCTCTCACCACTGTTCTTCAACACAGTATTGCAAGTTCTGGCCTGGAAAATCAGGCAAGAGAAAAAACTAAAGTGCATTCAAATAGGAAGAGAGGAACTCAAACTGTCTCTGTTTGCAGATGACATAATCACATATCTAAAAAACCCCATCATCTCAGCCCCCAAACTCGTTAACTTGATAAGCAACTTCAGCAAACTCTCAGGATACAAAATCAATGTGCAAACATCGCAAGCATTCCTATATGCCAACAACAGACAAGCAGAGAGCCAAATCATGAATGAACACCCATTCACAATTGTCACAAAGGGAATAAAATACCTAGAAATACAGCTAACAAGGAAAGTGAAAGACCTCTTCAAGGAGAATTACAAAGCACTGTTCAAGGAAATAAGAGGGGAAACAAACAAATGGAAAAACACTCCATTCGCCCAACAAACATATTAAAAAAAAAACAACTCAACATCACTGATCATTAGAGAAATGCAAATCAAAACCACAACGAGATATCATCTCACATCAGTCAGAACGGGGATTATTAAAAAGTCAAGAAACAACAGATGCTGCTGAGGCTGCAGAGAAATAGGAATGCTTTTACACTGTTAGTGGGAATGCAAATTAGTTCAACCATTGTGGAAGACAGTGTGGTGATTCCTCAAAGGCCCAGAACCAGAAATACCATTTGACCCAGCAATCCCATTTCTGGGTATATACCCAAAGGAAAATGATTCTATTATAAAGATACACGCATACGCATGTTCATCGCAGCAGTTTTCACCACGGCAAAGACATGGAATCAACCCAAATGCCCATCAATGATAGACTGGATAAAGAAAATGTGGTACATATACACCATGGGTTACTACACAGTCATAAAAAGGAATGAGATCATGTCCTTTACAGGGACATGGATGGCGCCGGAAGCCATTATCCTCAGCAAACTAATGCAGGAACAGAAAACCAAACACCACATGTTCTCACTTATAAGTGTGAGCTGAACAATGTGAACACACAGACACAGGGAGGGCAACACACACTGGAGCCCGTTGGGGTGGGGGAAAGCATTAAGATAAACAGCTAATGCACACTGAGCTTAATACCTAGGCGATGGGCTGATAGGTGCAGTAAATCACCACAGCACACCTTTACCTATGTAACAAACCTGCACATCCTGTACATGTACCCCAGAAGTTAAAAAAAAAAAAATTTAAGAAAAAAAAAGTTGAAAAGAAAACCAGAGGAAGAGATTAAACTATAGACTGATATTCCTCATAAACAAAAATTCTTAACAAAATATTAGCAAACTGAACCCAGCAAAATAAATGAATATATAACATGACCCCTCATTTTTTTTTTAGACGAAGTCTGGCTCTGTCGCCCAGGCTGGAATGCAGTGCCGCGATTTTGGCTCACTGCAACCTCTGCCTCAGCCTCCTGAGTAGCTAGGATTGCAGGCGCCCGCCACCACGCTGGCTAATTTTTGTATTTTTGGTAGAGACAGCGTTTCACCATCTTGGCCAGGCTGGTCTTGAACTCCTGACCTCGTGATCCACCACGCCTGGCCATGACCACTTTTTTAATCCAAGAAATGCAAGGTTGATTTACATGTGAGTAGCAATTAGTGTAATGTGCCATATAAAAATAAAGGGCAAAATAAACACTACGTAGCGATCTTAAGAGATTCAGAAAATTGTTGACAAATCAAACACCCATTTACGATTTTTAAAAATGCTTTTCCCTTAGGATTGATAATAAAGCAAAGATTTCTGTTCTCACTTCTTCAATTCAACAAATTACTGGAGGTTCTAGTCAGTCCAAAAAAGCAAGAAATAGAAATTAAGGGTGAATATGTTTAAAAGAAAGAATTTTTTTTTTTTTTGCAGGTAACATGATCTGGTAGGTAGAAAATCTAAAGAATCTAATGAACCTACTAGAATAAGTGAGTTTAGCAAAACTTTAGGGTACAACATCAATATATAAAAATCAATTGCATTTTTTATACTAGTAATGAACAATCTGAAAATAAAATCAAGAATCCAATTCCACTCACAATAGCATGAAAACTACTTGGGAATACATTTGAGAAACAGAAGCTGTATGCCAAAAACCGAGAGAATTTAAAGAAATTCTCTTAAAACTTGATGAGAGAAATTAAAGAAGATCTAAATAAGTGTGAAGCTATGTAATGTTCATGGATCAGAAAATTCAGTATTGTTAAAGATGGCAAGCCTCTCTAAATTGATTCATAGGTTCAATGCAACTCTTATCAAAATAACAGCAAGTATTTCTGCTGAAAATGACAAGCTGTGCCTAAAATGTATATGGAAATACAAATGACTTGGAATATCCAGAATAATTTTGAAGGGAAAAAAAAGCTGGTGGAATAAATGAACCTGTTTTGAAGACTAACTATAATGCTGCAATAATCAACACAGTGTGATATCATTGTAAGGATACATCAACGGAAAAAAACAGAGTCCAAAAATATGCTGATTCATCATACATAGTTAATTTAGTTTTCAACAAAATTACCAATGCAATTCAATGAGGGTGAGAAACAAAGTGTTTTCAATAAATGCCATCGAAACAATTGGACACCGCACGCAAAAAAAAAACCCTAAAATTATTAACCCACCCACCTTATATCATACACAAAAAGACTTCAATGTGCATCATAGTCGGAATGTCAGATGTAGAATTATTAAACATCCAGAAGAAAACAGGGGAGGAAATTTTTGTGACCGTGGGTTAGGGAAAGATTTCCTAGCTACAGTAGCAACACAGAAGGCACAATCCATAAAAGTAAAATTAGATACACTGAGAAATTAAACTTACTCAAAAGACAACATTAAAACAATGAAAAGAGAAGCCATAAAGCAGAATAAAATATTTGCAAATCATATATCCAATAAAAAGACTTGTATCCAAACTATGTTGAGAACTCTATGACTCACTAACAGGAAAACAAACAACACAATGATAAAACGGACAAAAGATTTAACCAACACTTGACTAAAGAAGATATCGGAATAGCTAATAAGTACGTTAAAATTTGCTCAGCATTCTTACTAGTCAGAAAAATGCAAGTAAAAACCATGTAAAATGCCACACATCCAGTAGAATGGCTGTACCAAAAATACTGGGAAAAAACCCAAAACCAACCAACCAGATATTAGCATGCATATAGAGAAACTTATGCATTGAAGGTGGGAATTTTAAATGGCTCAGTCACTTTGGAAACAGGCCAGCAGTTTCTTAAATAGTTAAACATATACTTACTATGACCCAGCAATTCCACTCTAGGCGTCTACCCAAGGGAAATCAAAACCTAAGTTCACTCGAAGACTTGTATGTGCATTTTCACAGTCACAATCTTCATAACCGCCCCAAACTGGTAACAATCCAAATGTCTATCAATTTTTGAATGAATAACAAAATGTGGGATATCCATATGTGGAAATTTACTTACAAATTAAAAAAAGCCAACTACTGATACACACACCAACGTGGATGAATCTGAAAAACATTCTCAAGTAAATGGAAGACACGAAGGCCTGCTTATTGTGATTCCATTTATATGAAATATCTAGAAGATGACTTAGAATAAACACAAAGCATATCAGGCTTGCGTGGAACTGTGACTAGAAGCAGGGATAGACTGCAAATGGACATTAGGACATTTGTGACAGAATGAAAGCATTCTAAAACTAAACTGTGATGAAAGTTGGACAACTGCATAATTTACTAAAAACCTTCAAAACACTTACACTGAATGAATAGTCTGTGTTCTCTAAATTATACCTGCAGACTTAAAAAAGAAAAAAAAACAACCTTTCTGGAGACAGAAAGATAGCATGAATCTTCCATAACATACCCTTCCAAGAAGTTTTACCGAACACTTACTATGTGAGACTCCATGGTATTCTCTTATTTTTTGTAGAGATGGAGTTTTGCTTTGTTGCCCAAGGTGGTCTCGAATTTGGAACCTCAAGTGATACTCCTGCCTCAGCCTCCCCAAGTCCTGAGATTACAGGTGTGAGCCAATTGTACCCAGACAAGAAGTCTTAATAGTTGAACATTGACAGCGTGTAGTCAAAGAATTAAATGTGGACAAAGGACCAGGTGTGGTGGCTCATGCCTGTTGTCCCAGCAGTTCTGGAGGCTGAGGCAAGAGGATCACATGAAGCCGCGAGTTCATGGCCAGCCTGAGCAACAAAGCAAGACCCTGTCTCTACAAAAACAACAACAAAATTAAAATTTAAATTAGCCAGGTGTGGTGGTGTGTGCCTGTATTCTCAGCTATTTGGGAAACTGAGGTGAGAGAATCACTTGAGCCCAGAAGTTTGAGGCTGCAGTGAGCTGTGATCGTGCCACTGCACTCCAGCCTGGGTGACAGGGGCTAGACTCCACCTCAAATAAGAAAAAATGGACAAATTGGGACAAACGACAAAGGTAACAAAAGGCAAGAAATAAAGGAATTATGTTCAGAACATGAAACATGGAGGACTTGAAGAAGGAAAGCATGGATCTATTTCCCAAGTAAAATATCATATAACAATAGGGAATCATTCTATTTATGTTGAAAGAGAAAATTTAGGGAGAAACAAACATCTTCAAATAAATTTCAGATTTTTTTCAGCATCTCTAAATTTATTCTCACAATTTTATTAAAAATTTCTTAAATTATCTGCTCTAAAAACAGAAAAAGCACTGAAACTTTTAGATGAGGGCTGAAAAGCCACTTTCTCCTACTGACTAAGACAAAGAAAGTCTAGTGTAACTTGGACATTCATTCTTATTCTTTTGTCTGTCTGGGAGAAACATCTTCCTTGCATAACATGTTCTACCACTAACGAGCTGCACAGTCCTGGGCAAACTATTTACACTTAGATGCTTCCATTTCTTCTTTCATAAAATAGATATAATAAAAGTATTCATAGATAAGATTAATGAGGTAATAGATGTACTAATTGCTCAGGATGGTGCTTCCCATATAGTGCTTAATATGTATTAGCTTTATTATTGTAACCATGTTAGAGAGATGATAACAACTGTCATTCATTATGTAATACTAAGTGTCAGGCAATATGTTAACAACTTCATCTTGTTTAATGTAACTTTCTCATAAGATAGATTCTCTTCCAGGCTTCATGACAAAGGGGGAAAATGCCATTAAGAAAAGAGGTACAGTAAATTGTCCACGATCACAGAATCAATAAATAGGAAACGAAGCATCTGATCTGAAGCTTCTAAAAACCACCCAAGGTAGACTTTCTGTCTTACCCATGTCACTGATGTGCTCATAGCACTGATGTACCATAAGCACTGGTTGATCATACGTTCACAGAAAACAAAACTTATTACTATTTTTTTGAGACACGGTCTTACTCTGTCACCTAGGTTGGGGTGCAGCAGAGTGATCTCAGCTCAGTGCAGCCTCTATCTCTTGGGTGCAAATGATCTTCCTGCCTCAGCCTCCCAAGTAGTTGGGATTACAAAGTATCCGGGACTATAGGCATGTACCACCACACCTGGCTAAGTTTGTTTATTTTTGTTGAGAGGAGATCTCACAACATTGTTCAAGCTTGTCTGGAACTCTGGAGCTCAAGTGATCCTCCTGCCTTGGCCTCCTAAAGTGCTAAGATTACAGGCATGAGCCACCACACCAGGCCAAAATGTATTAATAAATTATTTATATACTAATTTACTGTAATACAGTAAAACTTGCCTGTATTCTTGGAATTGTTTTAAAAAGAAGGTAACTGTGGTCCACAGAGGTCAAGCGATTTATGAAAGGTCACCAAGTTATAACTGATGAAATCAGAATTCAAATCCAAACCCTCTCACCTGCTCTGTGTTCTTTCCACTACTCACCCTGGGAATACAAAGGCAACTTAAAACTGAAATGGTTAGAGCCCAGCTAAATTTATTTTTATCCTGTTTTTTTTTTATCATTATCATCACTCATTAAGAAAAAGGTAGATGTAATTATTCCTATTTACAGATGGCTCAGAGACAAAGCAGCAATAGTTTTAGGAGAAAGAAATCAGAATTTAGACCCACATTTATCCTTCTGATCTGAGGTCCCTCTTATAACAGAAGGAGCCAACAACACACGCCTTCTGGGTCATCATGAGGATCAAGCAAAGTAATGCACGGAAAGCATTTAGAACAGCATCTGGTGCACAGTAGATGATTCACAGATGTCAATTTGCTTTTGTGTTCCTAAGAGACAGCAGAAGTGAGGAACAAATCTACAGCAACTCCCCTGAACCTGGGTTCCTCCCCTTCTACCACACTTACATCCCATATTTTTGCTCACATTTCTTCTGTTACCTGGTGCCACAGGTAAGTAATAGAAAATGATAGAGGCCTATCATCAGAACATAAAAGACACTTAAAGAGTTTATATAACATCATCAGTTTGATTTTCTTTATCACAAACAATATTAATTGAAATTGGAAGATACTGATATTTGGTGAGGTGGTTTATGTATGAAGTGTGAGAAATTCTAAAATGCTCTAGGATATGAATAATATTCTGGGTGTAGCACAACTTGACAAAAGTCTTAAAATATCTAATGAAGGAATCACATTGGTATTTAGTTTGTTTCCAGAAGTTTATGTTAAAAGTGATCGCACAATTAAAAACTGGTCAATATAAGTTGAAAACTAAAAAAAATGTTAGACGAATTTTTACTCAGAAAGCAGCTGGCTGACACAGAAGTTCTCTGTTCAATATTCTCTTTGGTAAAGTTTGTTTGTCCCAATGACTAAACATCTGACTGCTGTCCATCCACTCATCTGTCCTACCATCCCTCCGTCCATCCCTCCCTCCCTCCCTCCATCCACCCGCACTCTCTAACTATGGCATTCACTGCTTCAGTACTCAGAATCAGTCTCCCACTGAAAACTCCTGAGAGGCTGGTATATATGTACAGCATGACATTTCAGGTAGGCATGCTTACGATGAGTAAGTATTAAAGCAATGCAAAATAAATGAAGTGCCTTGGCAACACTGCTCCTTGTTAAAAAAAATGTTAAGTTTTATTTAGTTGGTGTCTGTGGGCCCCCCAAAATTGTACACTAAATTGAATGTGTGTTTTTCTGGGGGAAATAGTGGTAGTTTACTTCTGATTCTTAAAGATTTCTGTAATCCAAATAAGAGTAGTAAACATTTCTGGGAATGCTTCTGGATCAATCAAAAAATATTAAGTAAAATGGATCATATAGGGCAATAAGTAATCTTTGACTAATCACACATTTTTTTTTTTTTTTGAGATGGAGTCTCGCTCTGTCACCAGGCTAGAGTGCACTGGCATGATCCCAGCTCACTGCAATCTCTGCCTCCTGTCTCACATTCACAGGAGACTCAAGTGATTCTCCTGCCTCAGCCTCCTGAGTAGCTGGGATTACAGGTACCTGCCATCATGCCCAGCTAATTTTTGTGTTTTTAGTAGCAACAGGTTTTCACCATGTTGGCCAGGATGGTCTCGATCTCTTTACTTCGTGATTCGCCTGCCTCAGCCTCCCAAAGTGCTGGGATTACAGGCGTGAGCCACGGCTCCCGGCCTACACATATTTCTTTTAAAGAAAGGAGGTATGGTTCATCTGATTAATTTGAGTTGAAATAAACATTTTTGCAGTAGTAGTTTAGTTGAACCTATAAGTGGAGCCATAAGATAATGCTTTTATGGAGCGGGGGGAATAAAAAGCTGTCAGGTTAAACATTTCCATACACTTTAATCTATTAGAAAGTCATTAAAGTAAAATGAGTCCCCCCTCTGCCAATTATTACATTATTTCAGAAAAGGTGAAATCTAGTGTTACTACCACTGTCTTGGAGTCTCATATTCACGTATTCCGTGCTGTAATACTAGAGCTAGAAGCTAAAAAACTACATTTCCCAGGTTCCTTTGGCAGTTGGCCTCCTGTTCGGGCCTAGGAAAGGAGACACGGGCAGAGGTTGGAAGGGAGCAGTCTGGAAGAAGCTTCTGTGTCTCTGGAAGTGGTTCCTTTCTGTGCCTGAGGTAGCAACCCTTCCGTGTGTGCACCGAACTTCTAGTGACACACTCTTCCCTTTTGTTCCCCGTCAGCCGTCATGGCAGTAACTGCTGTCTATGGTTAGTAATCTCTGGTTACCTCCTCTCCCTACTTTTTGCTTTTCCAGTCTTCTGACATCTATGTAACCAATTTCCTGTATTAAATATCCTCTATTAGAAATATTAGCACAGTTTCTCTTCCTGACAGGACCCTGATCAAAACTATCAAATTAGCCAGTGTTCACATTCTGCTACTTTAATGAGAACAGATTTATAAAGGTCACATTCTATTAGGATAAAGCAACATATTAGAAATTAATAATAAAAAGGCACAGAAAAACCTTGACCCTATTTGTCTGGAAATGGAATATAATAAAAATACATGTATTCCTATAAATGAGTAGGTGTGATCTTTTTCACAATAGAACACCTATAAAATTTCTGGCCTTTACAGAGAAGTTTAAACCTTCTTGTTTGGAAACTTTTTTCAAATATTGAAGTGACAGGCAGATAGGGGCAGGTCCCCGGTGAAACCCCACCTCCAAGCTGAAGACAATTTAAAGCCTGAAAGCCAAGCTACAAGTTAAATTTGAATCCTTGGACTGGCCTCAGAATGTGTCTTCCCATTTGGCACGTTTTCCTCTGATTATCTCCACCCTTCACCTATTTTACATATACCTACCCTTTCCTAACTGGTTTTCTGCACTGTCATGCCCACCTTTGAGTGGTGTCTTCGCTTTAACCTTTCTTGTATACTCACAAACCAGTCAGCATGCAGTCTCCATTCTGAGTCCCTAAAAGGCCCCAGACCCAGCCACAAGGAAGGGACTTTCCACTTTTGGGTAGGGGACCATAACCGTGTCCCCTCTTGGCTGAAAGCTGTTACATTGCTCAATAAACTTCTTCTCTGCCCTCCTTACTCTTCAATGTCCAGCATATCTTCATTCTTCTTGGGCATGGTACAAGAGCTCGGGAACTACCAAACACAGGTACAAGATATAACACAGGCAAGCTGGGACACGCCAGTGTGGCTGAGCGGGGCCCAAGTGCCACTCCAGAGGTCCCCGGCCTGCACAGCAACCGAGAAGAAAATGCCTACAATCAATATTAGGCAAAATCTATATGCTAACATACAATTAACATATTAACTATATATAATATTTATAATCAAAGATAGCCTTTCAAGGTCTCTCCTTAAAAAAAAAATTAGTAGCAGTTACTTTTTTAATGATTCCTTCTGTTTGAAAATAATAAAACTTTTAATAAGCAAAATAAAAATCTAGATGGGTTATTCAGTTTAAATTTGGTAAATTTTACCTTTTTAAAGTAAGCTAGGTAAATGTATGACATAAGTAAAGGAAGAAATATATGAATAAATGGCAAATGGTTTGCTCAAGCTCTGCAAATTTCTGAATATTCTGAGAGATCAGAATTTAAAATGGCAACAAACCCCAACTAAGAAATGTTTGTGGTAAAAATTGAGAAAGTGTATGGAAAAATTGTTTCTGACACTTAGAAAAGTGGTTGTCAAATAAGCTTAAAAAAAAAAAAAAAGTATGAGGGACAACCGGTTGAGATGACACCAAAGAATTTAGTGTCATCCATTACATTTCTAAGCCTCGTATCAATCCAGAATATATCATTTGGCTTCAAGCACAAATCAAATGAATCATCACTACTAACTAAAAATCAAATAAATACCATGTTAAATAAGTTTTCTAGCCTGTAACAGTAGGATTTCATTCCATCGCAAATATTTTGGAATAAGCACAAAGCCTTATATAAGACCAAAGATATTGCCTTAAAAATTAAAAGTAAGCATACTGGATAATATTGTTACAGTATTTAAAAGAAACCATATTAAATTTCACAGAATTTTTACACATCTGTTATTAAAATCATTTTATGATATTGCTGGTGGAAGTGAAGGTATTTACTATCTATGGTACTGTTAACACAATTCTTATATGAGTTTTCCTGTTTCTATGGTAACATGAATTATAAGGTTCAACGAAGCTGAATTCAGTAATGTGTATTTTTCTGTTATTCAAGGTGAAAAGGAAATGAAACATTTCTAACATTCATAAACTGCAGCAAATGTCTGAACTCTATTTAGAGATAAGATGATAATTACTAAAGTAATTAGAATTCTTCCTGGATGGAATTATTTTGCACACAGTGGAAATTTAGATTTGAGAATGTAAGTAGGGGCCAGAGTATATTCAGCATCAGTAATTAATTACAACCCAAACCCATCCACCATTCTGATACCTTGGAACAGACTATACCTTCTTCTGTCTGCTTCTGACTACAGTATAAAAGAAACCTCATCCTCCACCTCTACCCCTAAGTCAGAAAGATAAAAGTGAGTGAAATCATTTTATTCAAGAAAAAATCCAATTACAGAAATAATCAACTCTTCTCTGTTGCTTTATTTTTTCATATTTGAAAGGGCTCTCACATTAGCAGAACCAATTAAATGAATATCAGGACAGGGCAAAATCTACAAAGTTAGGCAAGCTTCTTCAATCTTTTCAAATTAAACTTAGAAAAAAACCAGTTAGAGACTGAAACCCAGATCACGGCAGCCTTTAATGGGAAAGCACAACTGGAAGGTAACTAAACATCAGCTCTCGGGAAGAGTAATTTATAATATTATACAGTCAAAATGTAGTTACCTCTAATATCTCGTCCATTATTAAGAAATCAGGCAAACGATTACTTTTAATGCAAGTGTTATCAAAAAATAGCACTCAGAAAACATTACATTTCAAGTCTATGTCATCCTAAACTGCAATTGGTATGGAATCATCATAAATAATACTGAATAGTGATATATACAAATTGTAGAAAAAACATATATATAGACATACACACACAGAGACAGCAAGTGAGCGAGAAAGAAACTGGAAGCTATACTTATGGAAATTATAAAATCCTTTAAATCAAAACACAGATTTATAATTACTTTATTTCTTATTAGTTGAGCACATTTTCTTATTATTGTTTTAAATTCAGTTTTCCCTGTATTCAGTTTACCCTGATCAGGTCAGGGACTGGCAAACTATGGCCCGTGTGCCAAATCCAGTTGTTGCCTGGTTTTGTAAATAAAGTTTTATTGGAACACAGCTACACTCATTAATTTACATACTGTTTATGGCTGCTTTCACTACAAAAGCAGAGTTGAATAGTTGTGACAGTTGCAACAGAAACTGCACGGTCCACAAAACCAAAATCATTTACCATCTGCTGAGATTCTAACCAACCAGGCTCACGACTGACTTTTGATAAGAACTCACAGGAACACTCCTGGGTGAGTTAAGGGCCAGTGTGTATATATAATGCTCTCCCAAATGTAGCCCTAATCAACCCTTCCATTATCACCCAATTCCAACTGATATGATTCAAATCAGAATACTTCTTCTCAGAGAAATCCCACTGTATCATCTCCTATCCATACTACTTGTCGAAATCAGAATACTTCCTCTCTGGGCAATCCCACTGTACAATTTCTTATCCATACTACTGATATTCTGTGGCCCACTTCTTTGATGCAATTGTTCTTGATTTTCTCTCAGCATCTTAATTCATTCAGAGTCCCTCCTTTGCATGTCTGTGATGTCCCTGTTACGATCTTCCTGGCATTTTTTACATCTGTTTTCTTGCCATGTGCCTCCTAATAAACTGTAAGCACCTGGTGGACAATGAAGGGGTTGTATTCACATTCCTATACTCTGTAGTAACGAGGCAGCAGCCACATAGACAGCTGAGGCTCAATAAAAGTGCCCACTCACTTCAAGGTAAAGTGCTTGGGAGAATTTAGAAAAACAGACATGAAGATGAATAAATGAATTTCATAAGGCAATAGGCTTCATTCACTAAGAGATCAATGATTAATCCCTGTTTTTACTAATAATAATTTCAACATTTTCCTTTAAGTCCTAGAAGTCAGCTGTGGTGGGGGAGGATCAAGTGGAGATTCACAGGGCTTTGTAAACGATGGCTTCTCTTTGGGAAAAGGGGATGCTATGATTGTGAGCAGTACACATTGGCTCCAGTGCCTGGCTTCTCAGCAGCATCTGCCTAGCCCTTCTCCAAAGAGAAGCTGTCATCTACAAAGCCCTTTGAATTTCCACTTTCCCTTTCTCTGGCTTATTGGCGTGCACCGGTAGCCCTATCTACTCAGGAGGCTGAGACGGAAGGATCACTTGAGCCTCAGAGTTCAAGGCCAAACTGGGCAACATGGTGAGATCCCATTTCTCAAAAAAAGAAAAAAAAATCGGTTAACTAAGAATTGTTTCACCCTCACTTTCTATTTTCAGAATTAATCAGAACATTTGGTCGACGCGTATTTTGAACAACTTGAATTTATTTTCAACTTTCAGTTAAAATTCTGGGGAAAGAGGCACAAGATGGTGTCTCTGAGGTTGAAGAAAGGTTTATGAGGAGGAGATGAAGTGGAGAGTTCTTTCTAATTCTAGGTTACAGTTGCTTGCTTCTATTTTTGAAGCGGGTAAGTGTCATCATTCTAAAGTCACTTGTGAACTGGATGATATGTTCTCGACAAGGTTCTCAACTGTCAGCATCTACGGGGGCTGCTGTGGCAGGGAGGCGGCAGGTGGCCAAAAGCCCTCTCCCGGTGAAACTCACATGAAATGTGTCTGTGAGATGTTGTAGCTTTTATGTGAAGGCCCTTTCACTTTTTATGACACTGCCTCTTGGATCCCTGTTTGGCCCAAATCTCTGCCTCAAAAGGAGCAGCTCCGTTCTGTCTCATGCCACGCCTGGCTGGCCTGTCAGCTGCGGCTGCTTCGCAGCTCGCCTCGGCCACGCAGCACTGTCTGAGACAGGCTTCACCGACCTGCGAAGCACTCCTAGGCTCTTCCTGACTGTGAGTGACCAAAGTCCTTTCTTGCCACAACAAGGGAGCCTGCTACCCACTGTCCCCTTCTTCTTACATACCCAGATAGCAGTACTGGAATGCTGGGCATGGCTTGAATGCTGATGGTACCTGATCGTAGGCCAAGAAACACTTAAAAACTTAAGAACAAAGCTGTTGTATTACAGAACATCAGGACACTGCAACCATCCCCAAAGCCATCGAGGGAAGGAAATAACAGTCACAAGTGAATTAGCTCATTATCAGGTTAACAGTGTGGCATCTTCTAACACCAGCCTCTCTGAACCAAGAATGTGGAAGGCACTTTTTAAAGCGCTTTTCATATATGAACTCAGAGTAATCAGTGAGATATGCAGTATTTTCCTCAGTTTATGGATGTGGCAGTGCACATACAGAAAGGTTATGTAAGCTGCCCAGTGCCACACAGCAATTAGCAGTGGAGTCAGGATCTGAATCCTTCCTGTGTGTGACCTGAAATTAGGCTCCACGGATGGAGGGCAGCGAATATTGAATAGTGCCAGATGCATTTGTTCCAAAAAGCCCCTTCTCAGAAACAATGACTATCAGGTGTCACTGAACAGTGACTTGAGACGCCATCTGATGACCCACACAACTGTTAAATAAAAATGCCCACAGAAGGTTATTTTCTCATCATCTCCCCATTATTGGATTGTTATTCTCATGTTAAAAAAACAAGGGCAGTGAAGATAAGGTCACTTACATATGGACACAGAGCTAGTTTACCGTAGAGAAGGCCTGGGATTAGGATCTCTGACTCCTAGTGCTTTACTTATGCATTTACTGTTGTAGCCAAGGGAAAGAAATCTAGAAAAAAATCCTCACCAGATAACACATCTGTGCTAGCAGCCAGCAGAGAGACATTCATGCAAGCTCACATTTCATCACACACATTTTCAGTGGTGCCTCTAAATAAGGGAAAGGGAGAGAGGAGCCCAGGGGAGCAAAAACATTAATAGAAACACTAGCCCTTGACTCAGAGTCAGGGGGAAAACAAACACATGCTGTTAATTTCTTAACATTTTACCTCATGTCCCAAACCATGTAAGGTCTAGAAAGTAGCACTGATGACATCATTTTTGGCAAAAGAACCTGAGGAGTATTTCGATAACTACGGTGGTGCCTGATACCAAGCTATGAACAGTCAGTGCCAGGGACACAAACCAAAGCATCCCTGCCTGCCATATCATTCCAGTCCAGCTAATATGACCGTAAAAACCCAAAGCAGATCACCTGCTAATCATTTTTCTGTGCCTTTTTTTTTTTTTTTGCCAAGTGCTATGGTTTGAATGATGGTGTCCCAATCAAAATTCATGTTGAAATTGAATCTGCAACGCTATAGTATCAATGGAGGTGTGGTCTTTGGGAAGTGATGAAGTCATGAGGGCAGAGCCTTACACAAGGGCAAGGCTCGAGGGAGCACCCTCTCTTGCCTCTCCTTCCCTTCCACCATCTGAAGAACCCGGACAATGCCATCTGTGAGGAACGGGCCCTCACCTGACACTGAACCTGCTGGTGTCTTGATTGCAGACTTCCCAGCCTCTACAACTATGAGAAATAAATTTCTATTATTTATAAATTATCCGGTCTCAGGTGTTTTGTTACAGCAGCACAAACGGATTAAGAGACTGAGACATCAAAACAACCTTCTGAGAAGAAACGGGGACATGTCTACCTTCAGAGGTTTTGAAAAGTGAAGTATTGGCATGGAGAAACCAGGACTTGAATGCTCTTGCCTTTCACACCAGCTAAACCGAATCATCTTCAGGAATTATTTAGAAGAATCATTAATAATTTATTAACTATAAATACTGATGTTTGATTATACTTTGTCAACATGAAGTGGCATTTATAAAAATTAACAATAATGTCATTATCAACAATAATTTTGGCCTGTGTGAAAGGGTTTTGGGCTATGACCCTAGAGAACCTGGTAAAGGAGAAAGTTTTGTCTGTGACCACCACTGTAAGAACCAAGTATATAAATGTATGTGATGCTGTCAGCCAACCAGGTATCAGAGTGGTGAAATCTATTAGAATGAAGGCTTGAGTTGAAGACAATTTGATTCAATCCCATCAATGATAATGAATACTTACAAGTAAGGGGCAAGAGAAAAGAATCAGAGTGTAGTAGAGGGCTAAACAGGATCTCTAGCCACCAGTTCAGGTAAACAGTAATGTGACCAATGGTGCTCAATGCAAGAGAGAAGGGTGGGCTGAGGAGATGTCAAGGAGTAAAGAGAATTACGGGCCTTAGAGAAGATAAAGTCAAAGAATAACGGGGTGGAAAAAGAAAAAAGGAAAAACTACAGAGGTTTTTGGGTACAACAGGGTGTAACAGGATCACAGATTGCTCCCTCCTAATGTAGAGGGAAAAATTAACTGAAACAAAGTATGACATCGATAGAATTTATATTCCACTTCAATCTATGTCTGTAGCTCCAATTACAGCAAACATTTCCTTTAGCAAACAGCTTTAACAGAATCAATTTCTGATCGGAAAAGAAAATGAAGAAACCTGGGGTGGCAAAACACAACTAATGACTGTCTCTCATCACAGCTAAAGGTCCAAGACGCAGTGCTGGACACACTGTGACAGTACGCTTCCTGTACAAACTGATTTCCTCCTAAAGACAAAGTCACATTCTCCAGGTAGCCTTAAATAAGAATTGCTTTTAATTCCATGACGATGCTTTTAATTCCATGACGATACTCTTAAGAGATGTTAACATAAATAAATGGAATACAACAGAAAGTCACAAGGAAATGACGCTGATATAGCAAAATGCAAAAGCATGTATTGCCACTAAAATAGAGTTGGTGAATAATTTTCAGAGCCATAAAAGTGCAGAGACAAATGAAAGCATGAAGAGATGAGTTTTTTCTTAAGTGAGCCTAGCGCGCTTTTTGCAAAAGGAGAGAAGAATAGTCTTGGAAGTATCCTTACGAGTGTTGCCTACAAAATATCCCTAAGTAGAGTAAAATGGAAAAGAAGAACCAGTGTCCCATAGAATTTTGGAGTCTGAAAGAATCTTAAATGTTCACGTAGATTCCCCCTCATACTGAATCATTTATATATATGTAATATACATATATATATGTATGTGTATATATGTAATATACATATATATATGTATGTGTATATATGTATGTATATATGTATATATGTATGTATATATATGTGTGTATATATATGCATATATATGTATGTATGTATGTATGTGTATATATATGTATGTGTATGTATGTGTATATATGTGTATATATGTGTGTGTATATATATGTGTGTATATATATACATATATATACATATATACGTATATATGTATGTATGTGTATATATATGTATGTGTGTATATATGTGTATATATGTGTATGTATGTGTATATATGTGTATATATGTGTATATATATGTGTATATATATGTGTGTATATATATGTGTGTGTATATATGTATATATATGTGTATATATGTATGTGTACATATATATGTATGTATACATATATATGTAATGTGTATATATATGTATGTATGTATGTGTATATATGTATGTATGTGTATATATATGTATGTATGTGTATATATATGTATGTATGTATGTGTATATATATGTATGTATACATATATATATGCATACATATATATATGTAATGTGGGCAGAAGACTTACTTTGGGCTTTGAACATAAGGAAAATTAATCAACACCATCAATTAAAGTGACAATTTAACTAATATCATGGAAGAAAGACGTTCTATGCTCTGTAACTGCTATGTGCTCAAGACAACAAGATGCGATACCTTCCCTCAAAAACCTCACTCACAGCTAAGTGAGGTATACACCAGCAGTAGTAGAAGAAGTGGTAGTTGTAGTAGTGACAGTTATAACATTGAGAGTTATGGGAAACATTTATGAAGCATTTTGTGCCAGGTTCAAGTGCTTTCCATATATTAACTTATGCAATCCTCCTAAGCACTCGCATAAGGTAGATCCTATTAGTATCTCTATCTCTGTTTTTTATATACTCTCAACAGAAAGAAAAGCAGGAGCAGAGGCATTCAGGTAAAAAGAAACAAAAAACAAACACAATAGCATGCAGGGTCTATAAATGGGAGTATCGTAATATCCAGCTAACAAGGAGGTTAGGACCAGCATACAGAAGTTTGGGGAAAAGGAGTTATCAAAGGCTTTTGTGGGGAGCAAAACGTTAGAAGCTGTACATCAGTAAAATGATTCTGGAAATACCTTAAGAATGACATTGATGAAACAGACATGATAGAATACAAGATAGTGCTGGCCTCAACTATGATACTGACAGTGGAATGGGTAGGGGAAGGAGTGTAAGAAGTGGTGTAATCATAGGAAGTGGTGGCTAATTAGGCGACTGACTTGAGTGGAGGCAGGCGGAGGTAGAAGGAAGTGGAGACAGTAAAAAGAAAGTGAATATGATTCTAGGATTTTAAGTTTTGACGTGACTGGAAGGAGACACCCTTAACCAACACACCTACCAGAATACCCAGTGCAATAGAGAGGTGTTAGGTGTGTAAGAAATGAACTAAACATGCTGGTAGGGCAAGGACCATGTTATATTCAGCTTTTACCTCCCTGGTGCTTTATGCACAGTGAGGTTCTAAAACAGTGTTTGTCAGTAGCAAAACAGAGATTGGGTAAATCATGGTGGTGTGGGGTGGGTGGGAAATGGGGATGCACAGTTAAAATATTAGATAGAAGACCAACACATGGAATTAACGTATTTAATTTGTAAGAGACATCGGGAAGAAGGTGCAGCAGACTCAAAACGGATTAAGACTTGAGTACCTCAACTCGAAATTTTCCCTGGTAGTCAAAACATTTAAAGGGATAAAAATAGTACCAAAAAAAAAAAAAAAATGAAGAAAACCACTTTAACCAGGAAACGAACTGCATTTTAGATGACTATTTTTTATTTACCAGATTCAAAATGCATACCAAATATCCTCCACCCTTAGGATATGTCCCTAAAAATTAAGTCCCACATCAAAGATTTGAAAAGAAAATCTCCATAAATAGTTAAGCCTGTGTTATCCATGTAACTTATTTTATCAAAAGCAATTTTACTGATGCACATGAAACATCAGGAAATGTTTCTTCGGACTTTGACTTGATGTTACGTGATTTTACCAGACTGTGTGCTACTAACCACATAAATTATAGTCCAAAGATATATTAAACATTAAGTCTCTATTCAACAACAATTTTAAATGCTATACAAAAACCTTTATTAAATTATCCAGTACCAAATATGATAGGCAAGTATTATATGTTGTGTGATAAAGCATTTTAAGGAAAATAATCCAGAACACCAAAAAAAAAAAAAATTTTCAGGGTAACATTGAAAAAAACCTAAGATAGAATGGTACTTTGATACAAAAACTGTATTTTATTACATTGAAAATTTGGTTTAAAGGAATTACATGATTTAAGTCTGAGTTTTTTTTTTATTCAATCCTTCTGTTTCGATCACTTTTTATAAATTTAAATCTGCTGATGGTGTGCATGTTTCCAATAAATACAAAAGCATGAGATTTCATACTAGCAGGACACCTGCTAACATCTTTTATTCATGTACGTGTTCCCACTGCAAAGCAATTATATTATTTCAAATATTTTTAAATGTTTTCTATTACTGCCTAACATAACGGCAGGTTACCTCACAAATCACCTGTTTCCTTTTGCACTCTCTCTGTCTAAATCTATGAGAAAAAGATTTATTTGTGGTGTTGTATATAAAGTCAATAATAGCTTGCAAGTAATCTCAGTCTGGTTCACTTGCATCTGACTGCGGACGTGGGAACACAGCTTCCTATCAAATGCAAGAAAAAGGCATGCATATATAGATTTTGTTTCTTATCCTTGATCCAGCTCTTTGAAACGGGTTCCCAACGTTCTAAGCTCTGGAGAGGAAAATAAGTGTTAAGAGCTTGTTCTTATAGTTCTGAAAACTCTGGAACAACTACTGGTCCTTCCCAGAGGGCTTATCATCCATGGGCAACTGCAGTCTTATCAGTTTCTCATCTCCAGGTGCAAGCAAAAAGGTGGAAGGGGGCACAATGCTTGAAAAAGAGAGGGATGTAAGGAATTAGGGAAAGAACAATGCACGTCTATGGCTTATTTTTGGATAATGTTAAAATGACAATCATTTAGGTACAGTTTGCAACTAAAAATGGTAAATCTGAAAGGCAATGAATTTCTGTACACTAATTTTAGGCCAGTATATCATGGGCATATTATGTCATTTATTCTTAGTACAAGCATTTGGGGAAAAAAATTAGCTCTGAAGATTAATTTTAAAATATTATTTCAGGCACTGAAATAATGACCCCGAAGTATAATATTTTAATAAATTTGAAATTACTCATTGACATACGCCTAAATTGAATAAGAATTTTTAGTGAAACTACTCAATCTATTTAAATCCGTAATTTACACAACTTAAGTGTGAATTGTAGCTAGTATCTAGCTGTTAATTACCTATAATTTACCCCTTTCTCATCTGACTTTTCCTGGTGATCGTGTCTACTCAACAAAAATATATATTTAATCTCAACTTGACTGAGAGACATTCATCTCAAAGAAAACAGTCTCACACAAAGCTTTATCATAGGGATAGAGGACTTCAGACCATTATTGTGTTATGACTAAAAAATGAGTGACTTAAGACAAAAAGCTCAACATCCTTAAACTTCATTTCTATTCAGTCTCTAATAAATACCATCTGTTGTGTACTTTAGGGATATAATACCCGTCAAAAACTCCATCGTATTATGAGAATCGGCACCAAGTTGATCTGAAATGCATATTTGAACAGATGTGTTTAAATTACATCTCCGTCTATCCACATGCATAAATTCAGAGCAAGCGTGTGTTGATTTAAAATGCATAAAAAAAGGGATTTGGAGATGCATCAAAAGTGAACAGCATCTCAACGGATCAAGGCTCACATTACGAAAGGTCAGTACTAAAAATAAAGTTTGCATTTACTAAGGGTTGCACCAGGGAGCTGCTCATGGGAACTGACTTAATGTTTACTGCACAAAACCAGCCACTGAAACTACACTAATTTTTCACAACTCCATGTACAACGTTAAAACTGTCATGCATGGGCAGAAAAAAACTGAATGGTAGACAGCAAAACAGAAAAAATTATATTGCATGTCTAGTGACTGGCATCAGTTCACACAGTTCAGTCCACCATGTTTCACTCATACTTTGTGTTTCCCAAAAAAAAAAAAAAAATCTGAGTGATTCTTACAGGCATGATACTATTCTGATTTCTTATTTTATAGAAATGCTCCCAAAAGTTAAAATTAATCAAAGCCTTTTAGAACTCTGAAGTTTCAATGTTTCAAAAGAAACTAAACATACAAAAACACAGGTACAAAGGTACTGATCTGTAAATGTTCGCCATATTCTACAAGGTGATCATTTTTATGCTGGCTCTAACTATCAATAAAGCTTACTGCTGAGCTCTTAAAGGTACTGATGGCTTGCAGGTTCTCCATTAGATTACCAGTACAGAAACAAGAAATCTAATTGCTGAGTGAAATTCCTAATTCTAATATCAATGTCATCATGTATTAAGTTTATACTACTTAAACCAGTAGTCCCCAAACTTTTTAGCACCAGGAATCGGTCTCCTGGAAGACATTTTTTCCATCGACTTGGTGGTTTGGGGACATGGTTTTGGGATGAAATTGTTCCGCCTCAGGATCACCACGTTAGATTCTTATACGGAGGGTACAACCTAGGTCCCTCACGTGCGCAGTTCACAATAGGGTCTGTGCTCCTATGAAAACGTAATAACATTGCTGATTTAAGAGGAGGCAGAGCTAGGACAGTAATGCTTGCTTACCTCCTGCTATGTGGCCCGGTTCCTAACAGGCCATAGACAGGTATCAGTCTGTGACAGGGGATTGGGGACCCCTTACTTATACAATACATGCACAGGCAGTTTCTGAAGACTCAACTCTCAATGAAGAAGCTGAATGTGAGAATAAATATGTAATACTGGCTCTTGAATATTCATACCTAGGTAGGTAACCGTATTACTAAACCCAGCGCTAGATACACTGGATAATATTTTCTTCATTCATAGTTGAGAAAAGTTAAAAGTAAATAAATACAAAACTGAAAAAAAGCCTTATATACTAGCCATCTTTCAGATTAACTTTTGCAGAAGGTGTGTCCAATATTTAGGCTTCCCTGGGCCACACTGAAGGAAGAACTGTCTTGGGACACATATAAAATACATTAACACTAATGAGAGCTGATGGGCTTCAAACAAAAAAATTATCACACAAAAAAATTCATGTCCTAAGAAAGTTTACAGATTTGTTTTGGGCTGCATTTAAAGCTGTCCTGGGTTGTGGGCTGGACAAGCTTGCTATGATAAGTTAGTGCAGTTTAAGAAAAAAAGAAATGACCATTGTAAAAGTAATTTCAGATTGGTACAAAAAAGAGATCTCTGAATACCTCTGTAAACTTTTCTGCTTTCTCTTAAAATTCTAAGTATCTTCTAGGTTTATAGTGCGTGCTGACTATTCTGTTCCCTTCTGCTCCCAGCCCTGCTGTGTGCTCAGAAGTCTGACCCCTATAGAATCCATCACAGGGGTTCCATATCCCATACACTGCAGTTGAGCACCATTGACCTTCAAAACCCTTCCTAACTCCCCATGCCTTCTAGTCTACTGACTTCTACACACAGAATATTTTTCTTACTGCTCCTCTACATCTATTTGACAAACCTAAACTCTACTCTGTTCAGGCCTCTATTTAAAGAACTTTTCCGCCAGGAAAGCTTCCGTGAAATCAGAGTATCTTCAGTGCCCTTCCCAAGTTGCCAAACTCTCTTGTATTCTGTAATGTTCCATTATAACTGCTTGTTATTTCTAAGTCTTCTCCATTATGACAATTAAGTTCCTTGTGGAGAGTAATCACGCTTGCCTTTCATGCTACAGTATTCCCAGGGTCCAGAGCTCAGGTGCCTGACACAAAGTAGGCACTTAATATCCATGAATGAGTCAGTGAAAGATGTACCAGCTCCCTTTCTAAGAAAGAAAAACCAAATTCCATAAATAATATTGAGATCTGATTGTCAACTTTTAACCTGTGATAGGCAAAAAATTTATGTGATACATTTAACAAAATTAAGTCAATATGAATTGCATAATAATCTTCAGTGGCAAAGTAAGGCAGAATCACTGGAGAATGAGTCAGTTAGAATGACAGTGTTATCTAGAGCTGAATTACCCAATACAGTAGAGGGTAGCTACACATGGCTAAATTAAAATGAATTAAAAGCAAATAGAGTTAAAGATTCAGTTCTTCAATTGCACTAGCCACATTTCAGGTATTTGACACCGCATATGGCTAGGGCCACCACATTCAATAGCACAGATATAGAACATTTCCATCACTGCAGAAATCTCTATTGGGCAGCACCATTCCAGAGAGTTGAGATCCTGTAACTGATAGAACTTAAGAAATAAACCAACCCATAACTATGTATTTGAATGGTACTTTCTTCATTTTATAAAATGCTGATAACACATATTATATTCTACGAAGATTAAATAAAATGGCATTTTAAAATAGTACAGTGTTTAACACGTAACTGGTGACCAAACAAGTGTCTTTCCCCTTTCTCCTGTAATGTAAAGACATTCTGCTCCAAGCACATCTTATCACATATTCCCCTGCTGTAAAACTGCTATTTTTCACTCTGTGCTAAAAACAGTGGTCCTCAAACTTCTGTGGGAAAGGGAAAGAGAAAGAACTTGTGGGGTTCTAGGCCTTCTACTTCCTGACTTTTCAATCCAAACAGTGTTAGATTAACTGTCACACACTGGGTTTCCCCTTTAGATTATTTCCCCCATTAAAACACCCTGAGTGAGAACAAGCAAACAAACAAAAAAGATCCAAAAAAATCCACATTCTGGAAGATACATCTGCAAACTTTATCAATGGTGAGCTAATCAGGCCCATGATAATCCAACTCCTCTCATGTAATCTCCTCTTACTACCTTTCTCTTCTCAATGTTCTACACATACTTAGTTGAAGACATAAGGACCAACACCAAGAAAACAAAGCAAATGATTTTGTATTTTTCCTTGGCTGTGATGAATTGACAGATGTTACCAATGCTGCTAAGTTGCCATTCATTAGTGATTAGTTGTTTATTAGTAATTAGTCAAAACTAAAGTGAGTGAAAATTAGCCTCCATCAATAGTTTGCACAGTAAAACTACAGGCAAGAATATTTTCAAAGAAGTTGAGAAAACTTTAATTCATTACAACCTGAAGTGGAATCTGCTATGATGTGCTATAACTGATGGTGGCTAAAAACGTGTGCAACACAGAAAAGGCTTAAGTAAATTAATTTAGAAAAGCTTGTGAAAACATAAGCTGATGGTGTTATTCATCAGTAGATACTTTGTAAAATATCTGAATCTCATATGTCCTTGAGCCAGTAGTATCAACAGTGGATTTCATTCTCAAAGACTTAACTGCCATCACTTCTACAAATTTTTGTCAGAAACAGAAGCTGAATACCTTGACTTGCTCTGCCGCACCATACTTTGATGGCTTCGTAGTGGTAAGGTTTTACTGTGGTTTATTAGGCTCATGGCTGAGACTGAAATTTTTCCTCAGTAGGAAGAACTGCCTTCAACCACTACTATCAAATACTTTTAAGCTGGCTTCCGTTACAGACTTAATAATGTTTCTTAATGAGTTAGGCCCAAAGTTACATGGAAAAACTTTGCTTTTATGCAAAATGCATACTGCAATAAAATCAGTTTTAACAACAACTAATGTTTAAATCACAAGTAATGTCAAGTTGCTTTATACATTTACCATGCTGTCAAAGTTAAAGCACTAAGCATGCTCTCCACTCCAAAACAAATTTGGAGCAGATATATTTTCTGAGCTCAAACTACATTTCCAACAGCATTATTCAGATCTTGATGCAAGCGCAAAGGAAATGTTAATATTTAAAAATCCATTTAACTGTACAGTTGAGTGGAGCTTCCATCTAACCATCAATTGGAAGTGACTGATCTGATAAAAGACGAATAGAGAAAGTAGAATCTAATAGAATTCTGTAAATGTCTTCCAAGTGCTAAACGCTCAGTTAAAACCATGTTATGCTGATATCATGAATTGGTATCAGTGTTTGGCAGCAAGTAGCTGTGTGAAAAGATACTTTCAAAGATGAAATATGTAAAATCTCATTACCCATCAGCACTGACAAATCAATATACACGAGTGATTTTGATGACAGGGCACACTAAACTTTGACCTTTAATAAGTGAACTGTTATCCCAAATAAAGTCATTTCATTCTTCTTAGTAACAAACCTATATTTTAAAAATTGTATTTTATTAGTATATTTTACATTTCATCAATGACAAATCTATAGAAATGTGTTTTCTTTCTTGATAAACACACAGATACATGTACAAGCTTGCTGACCCTTAGAGGTTTTCTAATGATCCTGAATACTTTAAAATAAATGTACAAGGAAAATTTTTCTCTCAAATATGAGCTACACTTGAAACAAAATCTATGGCTGCTAAATAATGTTTCAAATAGTAAAAAGTCTAAGTGTGTAGGAGACTAGATGTGCCTTGTCTCAGGGACTGCCCATGCTTTATTCTGAATAATCCTCTAAAGAAAATTTGAGGGGGTTTTAAACAGGCCCAGTCTCCAGTCATTGGTTTCAGACTCTTACTTATTGAGGAATTTACTCTTGAAGCAATATTTGATTATATGTTCCTGTGACTGGCTGAGATTGCTGATGCTAGAGAAGAATATGCTCAAATAAAACCCATATTGAAACTCAAGCACAAATATCAACACGCACACAAATTAATAAATATTTCCATAGCAAAAGTTCTTAATATGGTGTCTGTTTTACTCTGGTTCATTAAATGGACCCCAGGAAAAAAAATCACCTCTTCACATGTGACATGTAGACAATCTACCACAGTGTAAACTTTACAGATGAAAAGATTTCAAAAGTAATTGACTTTACAATTCACAAACAAGATTCCTAAAATGAATTTTTATACTCTTGTGCCTTTTGTTTAGAAAGGGAAAATGTCATATGTGAATTGTTCATATTTGATTTCTTTGTATTTATTAAGTTAAAGCAAGACTGTCTTTTTTAATATAACAGCAACAAAAATAATTTACTGAGATTACCCATTTTTTGCTTGGACAAACAAACAGCTGTACTAAACCAACCCTATATTCACATGAACAAGTCTTTCATGTGTCAAACTTGTAGGCAGTTTGTGCTGGCCTGATTTTTAAAAAAAGCTGTTTTCTTTAGTGCTTTGGCTAGCTTTATTAGGTACAGATCACTTGTTATCAAGCTGCATGTGTGATTTAGAAAATTGTATTCCTCTCTGGTAAAACAAAAACCTATCAGTTCAGCTGATCTATGAGCTGCTTTAATTGGCCACTTATTTGAAACAAAACAGGTGTAATTCCAAACATTAATTTTTGTTTTATAAATATTTTTTATTAAAAATTGTTAAAGGTTGCTAGATTCTGCAGTGATAAGAAAATGATGGCACAAAGGTAAAGCTGGAACTCATAAAAGTTAGTCAACAAGTAGATACAGACCGTAACACTGCTCCTTGACTGAGAAGATGGAGACCATCTGGCAGCAGCAGCAGCATTTTGTCTGCATCTACTTATCTCATTGTAGTTTGGTTTAACTTTCTGTATCTTCCTTCCAGATTCTGAGAAACTGGAATCTTGCTGTTTTCTTTATAGCTACATCCCATTCTTCTAGAACCCCCGCCATGGGCTTTATTTTTGTTCCTGCTTTTTTCTACAGCATTGCCACACTCGTCCCTTGTATTTCAGGCTCACCTTTATTAAGGAACAAATCAACCCAACTTGTCTTGCCTGACTCCACCATCCTCTTTCCCTAGTTGGTTTCAGGTATTTTCCTTTCCACACTTTTGGAGGGGCAGAACACAGCTGCTGCTGCTTCCTCACTAGCAGCTTCCTGGTAAACCCTCTGTAACCTGGCTCCTGCCCCAACGTGCTGATGAAATTAGGATTTCATCACTGGCAAATCCACTAACGGTATTTTCTATACTAATCCAACTCGACCTATTTACTGTATTGGCCACTATTAACCATTCTTTTCTTAATCGTTCATTTGAGAAATATATACTGTGCACTTGTGACATGCCAGGTTCTGGGGCTATGGCTACTACCTGCACAGAGCACGTCGTCTATAGTGAAGTGAGTACTGGGATAGATACAGCAGAGATCGTAGCCAGCTAGGCAGGCAGGGAAGGCATTCCAAGAAAATGACAGTATGCTGAGGCCTTCTCTTCCAACACTTTTCCGTAGCTCGGGTTTTATACTGATTTGGAAACTATTCCATATGCTTCCTTCCTCTGATTCTCTTAACCTTCCCATCCTGCTCTGCAGGTCCCTTTAAAGCCTATCCTCCATGTCCACCCGTCTCTACTCACTCCCTTCTAAGGTTTTGGGTATCTTTTCTTCTATGATATCAACGATTTTCTGGCCATTCAGGTTAAAAAACTTTCAGTCAATGTTAACTCATCTGTTCCATCCTTTATCACTAGTGAAGCACTAGTTTAAAAATAAATAGCTCAGCAAGTCTCCTATGCTTGCGCTTCCTCTTTATTGCCAGCACTGACCTCAATAGTCACTATCACATTGTTCTCATCACCTCATCCTATTGAGAAAATATTGCAACAGCTTATTTATTTGTTACCCCAAGTATAAACAAACAGGCAGAACTTCTAAGTCCCTCAAAAATCTGAATCTATCCTAATTATCCAGGCTGTTATTTCTCAACTTCCCAACTGTACTTTCTTCTAAAACCAAACCACTTTACCAACAGGCAAATGAATGTGCCTTACTGATCTCTCCACAGTAGATGCTGGGGAACCCCTCACTTGGACTGCACCTTTCTCTTCTATCTAGCTAAATGTAAAAAGTACACCGTAACTCTAAAGTGATACTCTTCAACAACAAACATTTACAAACATTTTTAAATTGACTACCACGGGCCAGGAGTTATTTATGTGAAATATAGGCATGCATCACTTAAATGGGGATACATTTTGAGAAAGGTGTCATTAGGTGATTTTGCTGTTGTGCGAACATCACAGAGTCTACTTATATAAACCTACTATACACCTAGGCTAAATAGTATAGGCTATGGCTCCTAGGCTACAAACAGGTGCGGCATGTTACTCTACTGAATACTGCAGGCAACTGAAATGCAATGGTAAGTGTCTGTGTATCTAAACACAGAAAAGGTAGAGTAAAAATACAGTATTATAATCTTACGAGACCACCAACATACATGCAGTCTGCCATTGACTGAAATATTGTTACGCAGAACATTATATAAAAAGTTACTTAATTTTTTTAAACAAACTGGTGAGAACAGGCATTATAATCAGCTCTATTTGGGAGATTAGGGAAGGGAGAATGATTAAGTAACTTTTTAAGCAAAACAGACAGAGTTCCCCTGTTTAGAACATTTCTGGAGTAAAGAACTAAAGGGGAAATAGCCAGGTGCAGTGAGTCATTCTGTAATCCCAGCACTTTGGGAGGCCAAAGTGGGGGAATCTCCTGAGCCCAGGAGTTCGAGACCAGCCTGAACAACACGGTGAAATCCCATCTCTACCAAAATTAAAAACAAACAAACAAACAAACAAAATAGCCACACGGGCTACTTAGGCACAAAATGGGCCAGGAGTGGGTGTGTCAGATATCTGGTTGGAATGTGTCAGAGATCCATGGGTTGGTTGGTGTCAGTACATAAATAGCATTAAGACGGTGGGAAGAGGGGCTCAGAAAGATAGGACATGCAGGAGTCTACATGGCACGGATACTGTGTCTATGTAACTTATCCTCTCAGTGCGGACACTATTCAGTGAAAGTGAGGTACTATTAATAAATATGCCAGGAAAACAGGCATAAACCATGATGGTCCTCAGCAAACAAAGACAAAGGATAGGTAATGGGGGAATAAAGGGTTAGATGACTCCACACCTTCAGGAAACTTACGGGAATTGAAGCATTTGCCAAATGAAGTCCAAAAGTCATGCAAATAACACACAGAAAAAGACTGGGTTTGTTATGGGCTAAAAGCACAGGAGGTAAAGGGGCTGCGTGCCTCTAAAGCATGGGGCAGACTTAGAAGCCGATTACATCACGGAAACAACTCCATCGAGTTCTACTTACTCCCAAGCCTGACTTCTCCCTTCCAAGATGTTTTCCGCTACATCCAAGCCAGGTCTGGCCCGCACAGCTCAAGATAAGCCATAAACGGTTGGCAGAATTCTAAGATGGTCCACAAACTCCGAACTCAAGGTATGCAGACGTCTTGCCTCGGTTAATCAACCAAACCTGAATGCAGGTGTTGCTGTGAAGGGATCTTACAGATGTACTTAAGGTACCAAATCAGTGGACATTAAGATAAGGAGATTTTCCTGATGGCCTGACCTAACCAGGTGAACACTTTAATAAAAGCAGAGTGTTTTTTCCCATTGCAAGCAGAAGGCAAAGTCAGACACGCTCTGGCTGGCTTCGAAAAAGCAGACATGCATGTTGTAGAGGATCTGTGGGAATCACATGGCAATGAGCTGCTAGGACCCCAGAATGGTCCCAGCCAACAGCTAGCAGGAATACAGGAACTTCAATCAAACACTGCAAGGAAATGATCTTTCTCAACAACCAGTGAGCTTGGGAGAGGACCCTGAGCCCAAGACGAGAGCACAGCGCTGAGCAGTACCTTGACTTCACCCCAGTGAGACTCTGAGAAGTCTGACCTATGCAGAGCCAAACTTTTGTCCACAGAAACCATGAGATAATACGTTTGTGTTACTTTAAGCTGCTGCATTTGTGGCACTTTTGTTACATGGCAATAGAAAACAAATACAGAGTTTAAAATGAGGGAAACAGCCACCAGCACACCATCAACTTCAATGAAGAAAGAATGGGCCAGAAGAGTGAATGAATTAACTCTCGCCCCCTCTTAAAATCCCCCAGAGAGAGCAGCTGGCATGAGAGACCGACTTTTCAATGTAACCCTTTAAACTTTTTGAACTTTTCCCCCATATGCATGCATTCCCTACTGCAAAATAAAGAAATACAAATAAAATTTGTCATGACATAGAAGCAGGTGAGTCCGAGAAAGCATCTAAAGAAGAGATTTGATGGAAAACTGATGCTGATATCATCACACAACCTTCAAGTTAGGGAAATCAACCCACGTATTATACCCTCCTTATCATTAAGGGGGAACCCTAAAACAGAGGTTTTAGAGAAAATCTCTAAGCAAATAGTGCTTTTCTATGACCATCTCTCTTTTTAATTTTTTAAAAAATGTTAACTTCTGGGATACAAGTGCAGAACGTGCAGGTTTGCTACGTAGGTATACATGTGCCATGGTGGTTTGCTGCACCGATCAACCTGTCATCTAGGGTTTAGCCCTGCATGCATTAGGTATTTGTCCGGATCCTCTCCCTCCCCTTACCACCTCCACCACCACTGGCCCTGGTGTGTGTTGTTCCCTTCCCTGTGTCCATGTGTTCTTACTGTTCAACTCCCACTTATGAGTGAAAACATGACGGGTCTGGTTTACTGTTCCTGTGTTAATTTGTTGAGGATGATGGCTTCCAGCTCCATCCATATCCCTGCAAAGGACATGATCTCACTGCTTTTTATGGCTGCACAGTATTCCATGGTGTCTATGCATCACATTTATTTATCCAGTCTATCACTGATGGGCATTTGGGTTGTTTCCGTGTCTTTGCTATGGTAAATAGGGCTGCAATAAACATGTCTGTGCATTTGCCTTACAGCAGAATGATGTATATTCGTTTGGGTATATACCCAGTAATGAGATTGCTGGGTCAAAGATCCAAGATTCTAGATCCTTGAGGAATCGCCACACTGTCTTCCACAATGGTTGAACTAATTTACATCCCCACCAACAGTGTAAAAGCATTCCTGTTTCTCCAGTCTTGCCAGCATCTATTGTTTCTTGACTTTTCAATAACTGCCATTCTGACTGGCGTGAGATGGCTTGTCATTGTGGTTTTGATTTGCATTTCTCTAATGATCAGTGATGTTGAGCTTTTTTTCATATGTTTGTTGGTTGCATAACTGTCTTCTTTTGATAAATATCTGTTCATATCCTTTGCCCACTTTCTGATGGGGTTGTTTTTTCTTGTAAATTTTTTCAATTCCTTGTAGATTCTGGATACTAGACCTTTGTCAGATGGGTGGACTGCAAAAATTTTCTCCCATTCTGTAAGTTGCCTGTTCACTCTGATGATAGTTTCTTCTGCTGTGCAGAAGCTCTTTAGTTTAATTAGATCCCATTTGCCATGACCACCTTTGTTACTCCGACTCCCAATACTCTCTCTCTACTTTTACTTTCATCTTATTTCCCATTTCTCTCCTTCATTCAGGGATTGATCAATATTCAAAAAAAAAAAAAAAAAAAAAAAAGGATCTGAGCAAAATGGTACCACAAGCCTGTAAACCCAGCACTTTGGGAGGCAGAGGTGGGAAGTTCGCTTGAGCACAGGAGGAGTATGAGACCAGGCTGGGCAACATGGAGAAATCCTGCCTCTACAAAAAATACAGAAAAATTAGCCAGATGTGGTGGCACATGTCTGTAGTCTCAGCTACTCAGGAGGCTGAGGCGGGAGGATAACCTGAGGTTGGGGAGGTCAAGGTTACAGTGAGCCATGATTGTGCCACTGCATTCCAGCCTGGGCAACAGACTGAGGCTCTGTCAAAAAAATAAGAAAGAGGAGGAGTCAGTGACATGTACTTAGATGTCTGATGTAAGGAGAAAGAAGGAAAACAGCCCCATGCTCAGTATCTTCAAATTTCAACTCCTGGTGACTTTGAGAGCATAAGTACAATGAAGTGAAACAATAAGGTCTAAAGATGTGATGTCTGCTTGGAGAAGGGAATATGGGTTCCGTCTTAGACAATCTGAAGTTGAAGTACCAATTGAACATTCAGGTTAAAAAGTCTAGCAGCACTACTTGGTAACTAGTTATGTGATCTTGAGCCACTTTAACTCTCTATTTTTTAGTCTACAAACTGAGGATAATACATAAGTCGCTGTTATGGATGGATTGTGTACCCCTAAGATTTATATGCTGAAGCCCTAATACCCCAATGTGACTGTATTTGGAGACAGCGCCTTTAGGTAAGGAAGGTTAAATGAGGTCTTAAGGGTGGAGCCCAGAGCTGATAAAACTAGTGTCCTTATAAGGAAAGGAAGAGACACCAGAGCTCTCTCTCCCCATGTCACACACAGAGGAAGGGTGCAGTGGAGGACACAGGAAGAAGCCAGCCGTCTGCAAACCAGGAACAGAGACCTGACCAAAACAGAATCTACTGGCACCTTGATCTGGGACTTCCAGCCTCTAAAATGCTGAGAAAGTACATTTCTATTGTTTAAGCTGCTAAGACTATGGCATTTTTGTTACGGTAGCGTGAGCAGACTAACAAATCCACTAGCTGAATGTTGTCAAGATCAAATGACATCATGTCTAAACAGTTCTAAGATACTGTTTGGCACAAAGCAAACCCCTAAATGTTACACATTATTATTGTTGAAAATGCACGAGGTAAGCCAGCGTTAGAGAAAAATGGCCAATTAAGAATTTCTTTCAACATTCCAGACAAGGTATTGACAGACTTCCTGGGCTTCCATTCACCACTGTGACTCCACTCAGCCCAGACGACCCTAACACACCAGGTTTCTTCAGATTCTCTAGTATCTGGGTCCACCTGCCTTGTTCTTGGATTCTCTGACCCCTCCTCAGTTCCTGTATTTAGTCCACCCTTACATCTTCCTCTCTGGTTCTACGTAGCACCATGGGTCCAGCGAGCTCCACCTCAGACTGCTGGGCCAAAGTCTTTGGCTGACGCTGCACAGGCTCTTATACCAAATGATTCTGTTTTCGAGCACATGATCTACATTCACTTCTCCAGATCTGTGACTCCCGCTGGACTTACCTCTCCAACTACATTAGCCTGTTTCCTGATGCTGTAACACATTACCACAGACTGGGGAATTTCTAAACAACAGAAGTTTATTTGGCTCTTGGTTCTGGTGACTGGGAAGTCTAAAACATGGCATTTGCATCTGTGAGGGCTTTCATGCTGTATCATCCCACGGTGGAGAGCAGAAGGGCAAGTGAGCACTTGAGACAGAAAAAGGGAGCTGAACTCCCATGAAGATGAACCCATTCCGGCGATAACAGCATTAATCCAATCATGAGGGCTTCAAGAGGTGATTACCCGATTCCCTCTCTTCATGCCATCACAGTGACAATTAAATTTCAACACGAATTTTGGAGGCAACACTCAAACCACAGCCTTGTCCACTAGAATCACTTCAATCCACTGAAGAAGGCAGCAACAACTTCTTAGGCAGGAAGAATGAAGTCAATGGCCAGTATATAATTGCATTTTGGGGCTGAGAAGGAGGTGGAACATGTAAGGTCCTATCCTGTTCCTGAGAATCAGTTACGTAACGGTGGAGTATTATACTTGAAGTGGAGGAAGAAGATTTGATATGGCTAATGTGAACATGGAAGAATGTACTGAAAAGGGAAATAGAATGAGGAACAGCAAAGGGGGCTCCGTGGAGATTAAACAATACAATCCCTTCAGCCAGGTGTTTTAGCAATCTGGAGGTGGTGGGGGGGTGGCCATCGGTGCTGGTGGTAGGGCCACGGCTGGGAGATGAGTGGGTTTAGAATTAAAGGAATGCCAAAGCTATTATGAAAGGCATCTCTAGAAGAGAGGACCGTGAGGTCCAGGCCAGGCAGAAGCCAGAAGATTAGAGAATGAGAAGAAGTCAAGTGATGGGAATGTCAAGGATGAAGAAGAAGAGGGAATACAAGGAGGGTTGAGGCTCACTGGGAGGTTTCTGAGCACCCTGGGCAGTCAGTCATTATTGTAAATGGACAAAATAATTCATAAAGTCATGTCCAATAACAGATAAAGACAACCAAACAACCTGAAGTGTCTGGAAGGCAAACAAGTTTCTCTGATAACATCTTAGTCAAGACCACAATTGTGTCTGGTTTCATACAGAAGCAGTCTCCATTATTCTCTACAATGAATTCCTGGGCAATGTATCACAAAAGCCTGCCTTTTTTCACAGGAATAATAAAAACACTGATTGTTTCCGTCCTGACTGGGACTCAGTATTAAATTACAGATAAGGCCACAAAAACATCATAAAAGCAAAAATGCAATAATAAACCTGTATAATCATTTAAAGTAGTAAAACTATGTAGCAAGTTATGAAAATGATGAAATTTTAAAGCAAAGATGAACCGCAGAGTTTCTTTCATCCAGTTATCTCATTCAAAAGGTCAGACTCAAAGTGAAATTAAGGAGATAACGTCCGTTTTTGCAATTGATAGCAATAAGAAACTTATTTCTTGACCCCCAATCAAATGTTTCTACAGCCTATTTCAAAAGAAGTCCATAAAATGAGCAAAATGATAGTGTATTTTTAATATATAAAGATATACAGTATGCTTACAGCAAACATACAGACCAGAAAAATGCAACTGGACTCTTATCAGTTTTGTATTATCTAATGTTAATATATTAGCTGCAACAATATTACATATATTTATTTAATTTTAACTTGCTCCTATGATACCCACCTCAAATAAAGGAAAAAGAACTCACATCCACACTCCTTGCATGACAGTAAGAAACTGAAAGCCATCCACATGTTTAAAAATGAGACATGACTCAGCAAAAAAAACCAATGTCAATAAAATGTTATGTAACCTCTAAAAAATGATAAATATATGGTCCAGATTGAATCACACAAATGTTCACTCAGAACAATGATGGGAGAAATGGAATACAAATTAATAGGTGTTCAGTTGTGAATTCAGAGAACAATGTAAGTAGTTAAAATTTAACATGGATTGTATTCTTTTTTTCCTATAAGGTTGTACCATGTCTGTAAGATAAACCAACAAGCAGCAAGCAGATGAATTAGCAAGCTGTGAGGGAAGTCTGGAATGAAGCTTCCTTTCTCTTGATAAACTTCTTTACAGCTAGAAGTAATAGCAGAGGTTTATAAGATCACTCTACTATTTATTTCAAAGAGAATAATTAGAGCACATAAATACTCAGAGTGCCCTAAGAGCTTCAGTTTCCAGGACCTAGAGAAAATAACAGTTTAAATTATTTCTGTTCACCTTCATTTCACTACTCATTACATTCCTACCCCCAAACCACCCAACCAAAATCTCCATGCCTCCAAACAGAAAGAGAAGTCAGATAGGACAGCCTGAAAGTTCTAAAAGAAGAAAAATAAGAATATTCATCCACTTTTGCATTTCTTTAAAATTTGATTAAGTATATAATAAAAATAAACAAGCTAAACCAAACCAAAGTAACAAAACTAGAGTAGACATATAAGTGTTTAAGAGAAACTGAACTGAAACATATAACCAAGCATACAGAAAAGTGTACGTTTAATAAGAAAAACAGTGTGTTTGACTACGAATGACCCTGATCAAAGACTATCTTAGCCTATTTTTATAGTCCAAAAAATAAAGAGCATGTTGGGGAGGAGGAAGCATGGGGAAGCGGTGACTCACTGTGCAAGCCACACTTAACCAGAGTAATTTTTAAAATGATTTCTTTCACATCAACTTTGTAAGAACTGATTAAAGTTGTTTCAGACAAGTGGATTTTTTTAAAGCCTATGGCTCTGTCCTTATTTGGCAACAAAATACATTTTTACTCTAAATGTTGTTCAGATAACACAATATCAAGTTTTTGGCTACCCACTATTTTATCAAAAACACAGCCATGAGAAGTAGGGGGTAAGTGGCTGAAAGATGTGGGGGACCATCAATTCATTCTTCCAGCTGGTCTAAATCTGTTGTTGAATTAAAGTATGCTGAGAAAAGACTCTGTACTTGGACTTTTTTTGAACTGCGATCTGGCATCCTCACTTACAATGAGGAAGAAAGGAAAGTAGTTCCCACGTGCCCAGTGATAAGGACACTAAGTATTACAAGACAGGCCACAGGCAGAATTTTCATTCCCGTCTCAGTAGCAGGAATAGCTGTGTTCCTGGTCTCAGACACTTCTACCTTACAGACTGTGTAAAGCATGTTAATGATAGTATTTCCCTCTTTGCACTGGTTTCTAAAAGTCTGTAATCAAATATGAAGTCTAACAAGTATATGAGGCTGGAGGACATGTATTTTTGATGGTAATCTTATCATTGTAATCATCTCATTTTTCCCACATTAATTGTGCCCTTTCTCTTGATTTCTTCAACCAATTTTTTTGTTTTTTTAAGAGAGAGGGTTTTGCTACATTGCCCAGGCTGGTCTTGAGTTCCTGGGCTCAAGCACTCTGCCAGCTTCAGGCTCCCAAAGTGCTGGGATTACAGGCGTGAGCCACCATGCCGGGCCTCTTTAGCTGCATTTAAAAAAAATTTAACCTCTTACATGTCTCTCTGTGAAATGTTTCAATTTCTGTGCATGGGTATAAATAAATAAATTCTACTAATAGGTCAACATTGCACAGGCTCATGTCACCTATAAGATAATTCTATATGTTGTCCTAGAAAATCGCTTTTAATATTTATATTATTGACTCATCTCTAAAGTGAATCCTGATCTCATAATAGTAAAGTGTAACCTAGCAGATATAAACGTGTGAGATACAAGAAAATAGGTACTTCTTATTATTTTCTTGGCTAAAATATAACTGCCAAAACCTTTCATTACTATTTCTATCATATATTTATTTACAAATTAATAATAAGGGAAATGGTACACATTAAAATTCATGAAACTTTCCTCAACCAAGGACCGTTTTCCCCTCATTTGATGACAGTATGTACACCAAAGAAAAACGACTGTAATGTCCCTTTCCCAGGTCACACCAGGTGAGTAACTAACGTACACACTACAGTGAATGGTGCAACAGAAAGCGATGAAAAGAGCCATGATGGATTTGTTCCCATTTGGCCATGAAAAAGGTAAATGGGTATGATCTACAGTAAATAAAAATATATTGTGCCATTCTGTTTATTGTTGCTATTCTCAGTGAAAGTTTGCACACCGTTCTAAGATAAATGAAAACCAAATTGGAAAGTAAAATAAAAATCAGGAAGACTTTTAGCAGACATTCTCTAGAAGACAAAACAGTCATTAGAAAATGGAACCATCCACAACTGAGAAGCATATCATTTAAATGATTTGGAGACTTTCCAAATTATAAAGGGAAAGAGATAAGTGTGCAGTGTTTGATAGGGGCATGGAAAAAGAAAAACACTTGACTTATGTACTTACAGGACTTAAGCGTTCCATACCAAAAACTAATTTACAGAAAGAACACAAAGGCAATTCATATCAAAACACTGCCCTCAAGATTTCCTGAGACTGTGAGCCAGGTACTAACAGGAAACTGTAAGGTTATAATCACCTTGGCTCACCTTCCCAGGTTCCGACCTTCACAGTACCTCATCACTAAATTAAGGTATCCTTAAATCTGATCTACTGAAACAAAAATATCTATATATAGGCTTTAAACCACCTTGGAGTAAATAAATTTAAGCGAGTATCTAAGAGGTAACACGTTTCCATTTGTATGTGTGGACAAACTAAATAAAACTAAAGTGCTAATGTTCAAAGGCTAATGGTAAAAAAAAAATTAAATTATGAACTGAGAAACATTTATCTTCAAACTTAAAAAAAAAAAAAACTTACATTAATCAAACTGCTCATGTTTTCCCTACATTTATCCTCATGCCTTCAACTTTAGATCACTCTTCCAACCAGTATTTAACCTGAATGATCTAATCAAAAGGTAACAAGGATGATGAATGCTGATGCAATGTAATTCCTGCTCTGCCCTAGTCCAAACTATATTGGATAATATGAGTTCTTTGTGAACAGCATCAAGTGCTGCACAGATAAGGATTATGGTACAGTGGACAGTAATGCATTTCCTGTTCAACATCGCCAACGAAAGTTAGAAATGAAGAGAAAGTACACAAAGCACATACCATCCCGGAGTTCCTCAGGCCTATGGCTAGAACCCACTGAGGCACACGAAAGGGATGAAGAGACTAAAGCCTGAGCACAGTAAAAGTCACAAAGACCCTCCCAGCCAGGCCGTGGAGTCGGCAGTGAGCTCAGGGAGAGAGAGACTGAGACCAGAGGGGCCATGCCCCTTCCCGTCTCACACACAAAAGGAGCACAGTTTACTGGTAATGGTTTACAGCTAAGCCAGCTGACCCAAACTGGTGTCAAGTACAGGCATGAGTCAAGCTCTCTTGACAACTTAAATCAACAGTTTGGGTGCAGTCAACCCGCCACTTAGCTGAGTTCATGCCACAATCTATTGTTTAAAATTAACTGAAACTGATTACATCTCTCAGGACTCTGGGCGGCAGCCAATCCATGAGAGTTTTGAAGATAATTTACCCCCTGCACTGCAAATAATGCTCAAAATTAACTCTATGGCTAGGCGTGAACATGTAGAACAACTTGGGACAAACATTATTTTTATTTATTTTTAACCAAACAGTGGAACGAGTTAAGGTTTCACACTATCTGAAGATTAGAGAACTAACTCTGATTTTTAAATGCAACTTAATTTCATGCCTTCAGACCCGGAAGAGGGGGCCGTGCTGGTGGCCACTACCACTCTGTATCTTGTAAGCTTTGCTAAAATGTGTTGGTGAGTCAGCCTTTGGCTCAGCCACCACTGCTGAGATTCCTTCCCAAACAAGATCTTGAACACTGTCCCCTGAGAGTTCCTGACCTATTCTGTGGTTTCTTCTTTTGCTTTAAGACATTAAATACCCCAGTCAAACGCCAATTACACGTAAGAAAGGTAAGTTCCCGCACATTATCACCCAAGAACACTTCAAAGACAATGAGTTCATGCAAAACTGACCACGAGTGACAAGGACTGTAAGATGTCTTAGGAAAACAGACATTTATGAGAGGAACAACTGAAGTGTCTGGAGGGCTGGCATTATTGGGGGTTGAATTCATGTGTGGGGTGCTACCCTAGATGAGGTTAAAAAAAAAAAAAAAGGAGGGGGAGAAATGGCAATGAAAACCCTGGTTATGAAAAAATGTATCTTTAATTTCAACTCTGACACCCCCAAATGATAGCATCATTCTTAGAGGCATTAATGGGTATCAATTAATATGTAATTATTACATATTTACACTGCTTTTCCAATTTTTGGGGTGAGTTCTGCCCACTAAACTATACTTTCAACTTAGGGGCATTTTATAAAAAAGCTTCTAGAAAGAAAATAAAAATATATTGAATCTGTTTTTCCTCCATACTTTTGTGTGCATTTGAGATTAAATGGGCTGTCTTCCACCTAATTTGCAACACATTTTTGTCTTTATCTTTGAGGTATCATTTATTGACTGTGTTCTGTGTTGTGGTTGTTTTGTTATAAATATTGCTATGATTACATAAAAAAGTAGCAGCAATCATTTAAGGAGTACTTACTGGGGTCTGTACTAAGCCCGTCTTAACACATAATTATCTCAATTCTCAAAAAAGCCTTAAAGAAAGGGTATAATCATTCTCATTTTACAGAAAAGCAAACCAAGGCAAGAGAGGTGAAGTAACCTGGTCCACACATCATAAAGACAGGATTTAATCTATCTATGTAACCTGTATATCAGTTTATCTGGCCCTATGCTTGTGGTCTCAGTTACTGGGCTAATTAAATTATCTATCGTCAATATTCTGATTTTCATTACTCCCATACAGAAGTTCTTGCTTGGAAGAAAATCTTGACAGTACCTCACTTCAGTACCTCTGTAACTACGTGGCTGGGTTCATAAGCTAGTTACTTAGCATTCTTTCTCTGGCTCTTCATTCTTACTTAATACTACCTATATCGGGCACAGTAGCACACACAAACATCTGTAATCCCAGCTACCTGGGAGGCTAAGACAAGAGGATCACTTGAGCCCAGGAGTTCAAGGCAAGCCTAGGAAACACAGTGAGACCCTATCTCTTAAAAAATAAAGGAAAAGGGCTGGGTGCGGTGGCTCACGCCTGTAATCCCAGCACTTTGGGAGGCTGAGGCAGGCAAAACACCTGAGGTCAGGAGTTTGAGACCAGCCTGACCAACATGGAGAAACCCCCATCTCTACTAAAAATACAAAATTAGCTGGGCATGGTGGCCCAAGCCTGTAATCCCAGCTACTCGGGAGGCTGAGGCAGTAGAATCTCTTGATTCACTTGAACCCAGGAGGCAGAGGCTGCGGTGAGCCAACATGGCACCATTGCACTCCAGCCTGGGCAACAAGAGTGAAACTACGTCTCAAAAAAAAAAAGAAAAAAAAGAAAAAAAGACAGAAGGACAGAACTACATAATAGTACCTGTGAACCTGTGAACTCTGTTAGAGTTCTTTTCTGTGAAAAACAGCTAAAAGTAGTTGAAGATACGGTGTTATTTCTAACATAATTGACATATATTCCTGTCTAACACTGTGAGTGGACAAGCCTTTTATGGTAGCCAGGTGGTGTCATGGAAAACCAGACACTGACCTTGCCATTATACACATGCGAAAGAGAAAAGAAAGATAACTTCTCCAAGCAAATGAAAATGAAAGATGACAGGCCGGGCGCAGTGGCTCAAGCCTGTAATCCCAGCACTTTAGGAGGCCAAGGCAGGCGGATCATGAGGTCAAGAGATTGAGACCACCCTGGCCAAAATGGTGAAACCCCGTCTATACTTAAAATACATATATAAAAAAATCAGCTAGGCATGGTGGTACACACCTATAATCCCAGCTACTCGGGAGGCTGAGGCAGCAGAATCTCTTGAATCTGAGAGGTGGAGATTGTAGTGAGCTGAGATTGCACCATTGCACCTCTACAGCCTGGTAACAGAGTGAGACTTCGTAAAAAAAAAAAAAAAAAAGAAACGAAAAAATGAAGGAAAACAGACCACGACTTCTAAGTTGCATTCTAATTCCACATGCTCATAACCATATTAATTGGCAAAAACTTTCTTATCCCTTAATTTTTACTTCCTTTTTTATAGGAAAGAGTGAAAGAAAAACGGAAGGAGAAAAATTTGTTTCTAATAGGGTTAACACCACAGCTTCTAGGACTTTTAAACAGTATCATTTAGAACACTGGCGTCAGAAAAGCAGTTTTACTTTGGAGATAAAACATTTATTGGATAACAAAGAAACAAAAGAGACAGTTGCCGCTAAATAAAAATAAAAAGGTAAAAATTAAGCTGGAAGGAACTTCTAGGATTCTTTCCTCAATGCTAGTTGAAAAAAGTAAACTAAATAGCCATACTGTTATTTAGCATCTCCTAGTGGTTTGTGAGCATATGAAACACTCTGAAGCATAAATTTAAATCGGTTATATTTTGTCTATTGCTGCATGGATGATGATTTCTATATATATCCAATTAATGAAGAAAAAACTGTTGAAAATCACTGTAATGCATACCACACAAGGCAGTAATCATTCACAACAGCAGAACCACAGCCTACCGCTCCAACAATGTGAACCCCTCAGGCTTCTGGCAAAGGTATTATTTAAATTTCATTTATCTAATCACGGACTAAACTACTAACATGTGTGTTACAGAGCCTCCAGTCTATTTTTTAATGCAAGACAAAATTCCTCTAGGAACTCGAATTCTTTACACAGCACCTGACAAAGCAGTATAAAGAATACCATACGGGATCTTAATTTAAAAAAAGTGATACATTTGCAGTGTTGTAACAAATGGGCAACTGTAGAAATAATTTCTTTTAAAAACAAGACAGCAAGAAAGAGAGAAAAGGAGTAACTCAAGGCAAGGACAAAATAAATCAGCCAGCTTAAAAAACAAAAAAACCTATCACCACCTAACAACGAATGAGGACCGGCCAGCCCGGTGGCTCACTCCTGTAATCCCAGCACTTTGGGAGGCGGGCAGATCACTTGAGGTCCGGAGTTTGAGACCAGCCTGGCCAACATGGTGAAACCCCATCTCTACTAAAAATATAAAAAATAAGCCGGGTGTGGTGGCGCGTGCCTGTCATACCAGCTGTTTGGGAGGCTGAGGCAGGAGAACTGCTTGAACGTGGGAAGTGGAGGTTGCAGTGAGAGGAGATCACGCCACTACACTCCAGCCTGGGTGACAGAGCAACACTCTGTCTCTAAATAAATAAATAAATAACAAATGAGGAGCATGACAGATAACAAAGCAAAGGAGGTAAAACAAGGTGGGCCAGGTAGGTCCTCCCTTTTACCACAGGGAAAATAAACCTACTTTATAGGATACAACTTCATTTAACTAGCCTGTAAGGAAGTAGAGAGCAAAAAGAGTCACAACCTACCTTCCCACAGAAAAATGCTACCAAAAACCATATAAGTAACGACTGAAAACAAATAATAATGTACAAACTTGTATTATTCCCTTTTAGGCCAGTAAAGGTCGGTTCTGATCAAAAAGAGTTAATGTTATCAACAGTCCCCGATGTCGTCATATTTGCAACAGGGTAGGCAATGCTTCAATTTTATATCTCCATATAATTTCCATTACTCAGGCAGAAGCTTATTCCAATACTTAAAGGAATTTCATTTTAATAAGAATACTTTCCAATACGGTGACATGAAATAAATAGACGTCCGTGAAAATGGCAACATACACACATTTGTACTTCAAAAATCAGCTTTGGTATTAGCACTCTGTTTTAGGTAAATTAGCACCCAATTAGTTCATTTTCACAGGAGCTCCTGCACAAAAAAACAGAAATATGACCCGAACATACCAGAGTGGATCAAAGAAAGCCTGACTGCATGCATCTGACAAAGTTATTAAATTTATTTTTGCTGGCCTGATATTATTTCTGGAAAAATAACCTTGGACTCTATCTTTAGCTATTCAATAAGAAGGGCTATGAATCCACACCTCTGCTAAGAGGTGAATATTTCAGCAATTTGTTTTGAGGAAGGTGTAAATTCATACGGCCTTTTCTGCTGGTACACCAAATACCGCAGTGGTGTACCCCAGGGGGGCTATACAGAGAAAGCACAGCCTTCTGTTTGACCCCTGCTGGCAATCAATTTATGGCCTCAAGCATAGAGGGTGATAGCCGTTGCAATTCTGTATTAGTTTCTGTAACACTTGGTATTATTTTTATCCACATAAATGTCAAATTCCTATTGGTAACATGACCTAAAAGTGTTGGTAACCTCAGCTTACACCCTTTAAAACATCTCAGAAATGGAGGAATTAAATTAAATTTTATATATTTTAATTTATACGAAATTAAATTAAACCCAAGAAAGAAAAGTAGGAACAATTTTTGTTGCTAAACATGGGATACTAATGCTGTGTAAAGGTGGATCATTTAAGAAATATAAAATAGCTTGGAAGAACAAGCCATTTTATAATAATAATAACAATGAAATCACTGTCATTTAGTGTAGGGAGTCAGTAGTAAAGAATTAGACAAACCAGAGCTAGGAAGGCAATACACATTCCGAATCTATTTACTACAGAATGCAGTTTTTTTGTCTTAAACTATATGGTGCATACAGGTGTGAAACTTCCAGTTGCCAGCTATATGTACTGAACCAAACCCTAGAGATAGTCATCATCTTCACCCATTCCCCAAATTCTGCTACAATCAGGTGATGATGTGGTCATAGAGACTTAGAAGAGGCGGCTGTTCTGGGTGACAGGATGTTTGGTTCCCTTGACCTAGAACTAGAATTCCGCCTGAACCAGCACAGCCTTTGCCTACTTCCTGAGGGATTCTATTTCCTTCTCCTACAAGATTCTGAAGTCACCACATCCTATAAATGTAAGTTAGTCGCTTATAACGCCATCAGAAGAAACCCTTCATTCAACAAAGATTTAATGAGTTTGTTTTAGGCACTGAAAATATGCACACAAAAATACTCATGACCTTATATGGGGGAGTCTCCAGGAGAGGATACTGGCATACAATCAAACAGAGCAATGCGGTGTGTGCCATGATGGAGAGATAACCTATAAGGAGATGATCTATGCAAAATACTTTGCATAATTCCTGGCAGGTAGAACAAATGAGTGAGTGGCAATGGTATATACAACTGCTGCTGTTACTGTTCCTTGTACTGTAGGCAATGAGGAGCTATGAAAGAATTCTGATCCAAGAAATACAAGGTTTCTATTTTAGAAAGAAAATTTCTGGCAACAAAGTGAAGAGTGGATTGGAAGGAGTGAGCCTAGGGTTATGAAAGAGATTTGAGAGACAACACAATTCAGGAGAATGTCCCACCTGTACTTTCTCAAAGAGGACAGTGATGGTGGGCATGAAGAAGTTGGTCATGAGTCATTTAGAAGACACATTGAGGGGACCTGGTGCCAGAGTACGCTGGGTGGGAGAAGGTAAGAAGAAAGTCCAAAAGCAGTTTCTGATGTGGTTGGTTGGATGTGCGCCTGAGGAATACCAAAACTAAGTAAGATGGATGGATGGATGGATGGACGGATGGATGGACGGACGGACAGATGGATGATGGATGGATGGATGGATGCATGGATGATGCATGGATGGATGGATGGATGGATGATGGATGATGCCTGGAAGATGGGGGAGGCAACTGTTGACTGAAATGAATTTATTCAAGGAGGAGGGGGTGGCCAACAGAAGAAAGGAAAAAATAGGATGAAAGACTGCCTGCCAAAGTCCACAATTAGGGATTTAACAAGAGCAGATAACACAGAGTAAACAGAAACCAGATGACAAAGGATCAAGGAGTGGATGGAAGGTAGAGACAGCAAGTGGTGTGGGGAGGTCACTCTTCAGAGGGTGTGCAATCAGGAAGAGTCAGCGCAATAGGTAAAAAGCACCTGCTCTGGAACTAGGCAACCTGGGTTCAAATTCTTCTCTTCTACCTAGTATGCATATAACTTCAAGCTCTCTGTGCTTCACTTTCCTCATGTATAAAAGGTAGACATCAGTGGGGTTCATTGGGATTATTTCATAGAATTGTAATAATCAGATGAGTTCATATATATATAATAGTGACTCATACATTTTAAGTGTTCAATATGTATTAGTAATTATATAATTATTATTTGAAGGCAGTGAAAATATTAATGTGGGGGATTATAAAAGTTAAGATGAAACGATTTTTTTATAAGTAAAAAAACACCTCCAAAAACTGGATTATATCACAATTTTTTTTTTTTTTGGAGTCAGAATTTTGCTCTGTCACCCAGGCAAGATCTTAGCTCATGGCAGCTTCTGCCTCCCAAGTTCAAGCGATTCTCATCCCTCAGCCTCCTGAGTAGCTGGGATTACAGGTCCATGCCACCACACCCAGCTGATTTTTGTATTTTTAATAGAGACAGAGTTTCGCCATGTTGGTCAGACTGGTCTCGAACTTCTGACCCCAAGTGATCCACCTGCCTCGGCCTCCCAAAGTGCTGGGGTTACAGGCGTGAGCCACCACACCCAGCTATCATGATTCTTGAAAGCACAAAGTCTTTAAAAGGTGGAAAAGAAAGAAACCCAATAAGCAGAATTATTGATAAGAGTCAAAACAAATGGGAAAATGAAATTTTTTTTTCAAGAAAAAAACTCAAAAAGAATAATGCATTTCCCAATGTACAATTAAAAGATCGAATCAGTCACTTAGGAGAAATTACAGGAAAAAGAATCACTGTTGAACAGTGAATTAAAATAATATTTTCTACAAGAAAGCCAATGCTTGGTCTTATTTACATGGTCAGACTAAAAGCATTTTGCTCTAAATAATAATTGAGGGAAAAGAAATCTCTTTACTTCTTTAAAGGCTACAAACAAAAAAACACTGATTTCACTGATGAGACTTGATGAAAGCAGGTCACCTAAGTAACCCCATACAGATTAAACACTGGGTTGAAAGCAAAGAAAATAGAAATATTTGATTTTCTCCTCTCCATCTCTTTTGTTCTGACAAGAAATTATTCAGAAATTCCGGCAGCAGGCTAATTCCAGTGTCCTGGACACCTGCACTGGACGCCTGGAATTGTTAACGGAAGCAGTGGGAGAAAGGATATGCCCTGGATGGTATAGAACTGCAAATGGGCCTCACCACGAGGCTGAAGCAATTGCTGTATACATAATAAGGAAATCTAGGATGTGAGAAAACTAAAACAATTCCTGTTTGATACTACAAAAAAAAAAACCTCTAGCAGTTACATTTGTTTAAGTCTTGCATCAAAGGGAATTTTCTAATAGTCATTCAACAGACAGCTGATAATCTGCCAAAATATTGTTTAATTTCTGAGATTAAATTAGGAGATACGCATTTTTTTAAAAATGAAAACTTTGTCACCATATGAGAACAAAAACCAAATACTGAGTCATGTGCAAAATCCGGTATTGACACTCAAGGGAACATAATTAGATACTCAGAGATAGGATAAAAAATTCAGTTCTTTTTAGGGAAAGTTATTACCCTGCAACATGAGAACATTTTAGAACTACCTATTGTGGTGGAGATTTTTGGTGGCTCCTCTGTGTCCATTCTCTTCATCTCCCATATAAATGGACTTTGAGCTAGATACATGGATGTCTGGAAGAAATGCTTTATTTTCTAGTTTCCTTTGCAGTTAGGGACAGTTACGTTCTAATCAATGAGATATAAGTGGAAGTGTCATGTACAATTTCCAAGACTGTAACCTTCAAGGCAAGGTGGGGCACACTCTTATTTAACTCTTTCTCCTTCTTCCTGGCTGGAATGCAGACATGGTGGTTAAACTTTCAGCAGTCATCATGGACCATGAGACAGAGGATAGCTGAGCCACAGGACATAATTCTGAGTCACTGATGCTGTGGACCGTTCCACCAGCACAAGATTGCTACATCTTAAGCTTTTTTTTTTTTTTTAAATGTGAGAAAGTCATATCTATCTATTTTGCCTGAGACTTTGTTTCGTGTTTTTGGTCACTGACAGCACAAACCAATCCAATCAAAGTGGGATACTCTATGTGTCAGAACCTAAAAGTGTGACATTTATTTGTCACACTTTGTACAGCAATGACACGTACTGCAGGCTGGAAAGCTGATTAATGTTATGTTAGCAAAATACATGGTCACATTGCCCCTCCTGAACCTTGGAAGACAGTCCAAGGGTTGTTAACTTCGTCTACAGCTGTAGAAATGTTACAAAAGATCCAGAATGTTGAATATAGGTCACTCCTTATTGCTCTTAGTGACAATGAACTCAGACTAGGGTTGGCTGGTTGCAAGATGAGAAAGAAAGCAGCTTTGCTGAAATGATAAATTACTTGAGGTGACAGATACCTCATTTACTCTGTGATTATTATGCACTGTATGCCTTTATCAAAGTATCTCATGCACCCATAAACATATACATTTGCTATGTACCCATACAAATTTGCTTAAAAGTAAAAAATTTTAAAAAACAAATAAGATGGACTTATACCTCAAAAAAAAGAAAACAGATGAAAGGAAAAGAGAAGATAAGAAAAAAGAAGGAAGGAAGGAAGGAAGGAAGGAAGGAAGTAGAGAGGGAGGGAAGGAAGGAAGGAAGGAAGGAAGGAAGGAAGGAAGGAAGGAAGGAAGGAAAGAAGGAAGAGCTTTGCTAAGAAAACCACTCTCCTTGTGAATCAGAGTTAAATTTGACTGAGGGTTCTGTCATTTTGATGTTTGTAGGCCTGAAAACGCCAAGCAAAACAATTACAAGCATTGGCTACAGCATCATAGCCACCTCAGAAGATGGGTGCCCCATCATATGTTAGCTGAGTTTCTCGGCAGAGATGGGGTTCAGAGTGCTTCAGATGACATCAAGGGAGTCATCAGTAAGTTCAGAGTAGGGAAGAGGGACAGAGGCCAGTAAATAAGAGACAGTCTTTATTTGAAAACTACGCCCAGTTAAGACCTTTGGCTATAGTTGTTCATGGAACTGACCAGAAACAGGCTAGCAGGCTACTAAGTCTGTGACGGACTCAGATGGCCAAAAACGTAGGATGGTGTGCCCAGCCCGCTATGCACAACCCCTAAAGCAATTGCCACGGCTCGAGCTGGTACCAGAAGGCAGTATTAGAACCCACTCAGCAGAGCATTTACCCTAATACCAACTCAAATATGGGCACAGAAGACAGGAGCAACAGAGGACCAAGGACTAAGGCATATCCCTCACAGGAAAACCAGGGGCCACCAGATGGGGTACTAAAGACTGTCCTTCAGTGCTTGTGCAGAAAGACTCCGGGATTTCCACCAAGCAAGATTTAATAATTCCTATTGAAAATCCATGTGTTTCTTATTCTCCCATTTTTCAAATGGGAGTTTTACATATTTTCTTGTTTCTATTCTATTTGATACTGGGAATGTTAGGTTGCTTTTTAGTTTACATCCATCAGCCCAGCCCACGGGAAGCCACACCTGGACTTCCTGAAAAGGATAGAGCACCCCCCAGAGATCATGTACTTAAAAGAGGACAGGGTGACTAGACGGGACTAGGGCTCTCTCTCTCTTAGAGTAAGTTCTGATGTAGCAAGAAGAGGAGACAAATGTGACAAAGACGGCTCATTGCTCACCACTATTTCATCACCCTTTCTTTCCAAGAGACTCTTTAGTTTTTAAAGGGGGACAAAAAAAGTCAAACTAAACACTAAATTTTCTTAGCCTCTCTTGCAGGTAAGTGTGGTCACATGTCTAAGTTCTGACAATTTGACATGATCAAAAGTGGCATGTATGACTTTCAGAAAGTATTAAAATGGAAGAAACACACACTCATGTTTGCCCCTTGCCTTCCTACTGTCTGGAATGCAGACATGATGGCTGGAGATGAAGTAGCCATCTTGGACCATGAGATGAAAGTTCAATCCGACACCTCTGACATGCTGGAACCTTATAGAGTTCCACCATCTAGCTTTGGACTTCATTTACATGGCTGATAAATAAACTTTTATTTTTTATGCCACATTTTTTTCTGTTGCTTACAGATGAATCAAATTACAACTTTTAGACACATAAATATATGTGCATGCAAACGTGTGCATGTGTGTATGTAACCTAGTTAAAGCTTTTCCCTACAGTGGTAGATTTAATTATATCACAGATAAAATGAAACTTATAAAGTATAATTGTGTAAAGAAAGGGGATTGACTTTCATGAAAGACCTGTAAACTCATTATTTCTTTCTCATCCATAAAAAGCCTATAATAAACATGTTCCTCCCATACCAGATTTAACACTGGGGTTTTACCATACTTACAAGACATTCTGGCTTATAAACATCTCTATAACATTAACCACAATGTAAGAATATCAGTCCCTAAAAGACACTTACCAAGTTTTACTAATCTCTTAATATTCTATACCTAACAAGTATCTGACACACAGTGTATAACCAATAAATACTACTAGAATAAATGCAAAATTTAGTCTCTTTTTAAAATAATGTTAATTCACAGGGACATTTTGATCTTATTTCCAGAATTTAAATTGGTCAGATTTAATAATCTGAGATTCAGCCTTTAAAAAAAAATGATGGGTTACATCACCCAGTCTTTTCTCATTTTTTTTATGCTGACTTAATTAGGGTGCCTTTTAGATATTACCGCAAAGTTCAGTAGAACATTCAGAAGTATACATACTGTACATTCTCCCTTGATTTCTTCCTGGTTTTCAGTAAGGATATAAGGTCCCATAGAGTGGACCATTCACATAATGAGGACTCAGTGAATGTGAGAATGATGATAGGGATAAGTACACGAGGCAACAGTGAGCCATCCTTGACTCTTTCTCCTCGTGCCTGCAGCAAGTGATGAAATGGATCTGCGGTGAGGAATACAGGGTGCTTATGAGCAGGACTTAATATACTTGGCTCTAGGAAAGAAGGATAAGCAGGAAGAAGACATGAGGACTTAAAAGTTTTTGAAATGTAGATTAGAATGGGTAATAGCTTCGCAACGTGTAACAACCACTGGCAGAGCATTTTATTTTAAAACATATACATAGCTTCTTTAAGAAACTCTGCAGTTTTATAATTAAAGATGTTATTATAGATAATACACTCATTACTTTTATTTGTAGTTTTTCTCCTCGTGGTCACATTCAAACATAGCTTCATTTTCTAAAATTTTCTAAAATTTTTACAGAAAAAATTGATACATAATATTATGCACACTTATGGAAGGTATATGTGATATTTTGATATATGCACACAAAGCGTAATGATCAAATTAGAGTATTCAGGTATCTATTCCTTGAACATTTGTCATTTCCTGTGTTGGGAACATTTCAAATCTTCTGGGTATTTGGAAATACACAATAAACTGTTGTTAATTATAGTCACCCTACTGTGCTACCAAACACTAGAACCTCTTCCTTATACCCAGCTATAGAGATTGGTTCGTGCCCTTAACCAGTCTCTCTTTATCACCACCTGGTCCCCTTTCCAGTCTCGGGTAAGCATCATTCTATGTTCTATCTCCATGAGATCAACTTTTTTAGCTCCTGCGTATGAGTGAGCACATGCAGTACTTGTCTTTCTGTGCCTGGCTTATTTCAGTTAACATAATGACCTTTGGTTCCATCCATGTCACTGCCAAGGACAAAATGTCACTCTTTTTTATGGTTCAACAGTATTCCAGTGTGTGCTATATCTTTATTCATTCATCAGATGATGGACATTTAGGCTGATTCCTTATCTTGGCTATTGTGACTAGTGCTGCAATAAACGTCGGGGAACAGGTATCTCTTTGACACTGATTTCCTTTCATTTGGATAACCAGCTAGTAGTGGGACTGCTGGAGTGTATAGTAGTTCTGTTTTTGCAAACGAAGCTTCTTTATCAATCCCTTTACCCAGTGACTGGATGGAGAGAGAAAGTACAAAGGAGGAGATATTGACCATAGAATGTTGTATTAAATGTCCAGGAGATGGCATGTATAACATAACACTTTATATTTAATAGTGTAGTACAATTTTAATTGGAAAATTATCATCCCTATTGTTTCCAAAAACTAGCCTATTTGGAAATTATAATAGCAATGAAAAAAGTTTGGAGATCCACAAGCTAAAGCTTGAATCTGAACTCTGGCAATTATTAGCTCTGCAACTTCAGGCAAGTTATGTGACTTCCATGGGCCTAAATTTCCTCACCCTAAAATGGGGATAATAATATTTTGTATGTAATATGTGCCACTGTGAGAATTAAATGAGTTAATCCATGTAAACCACACTGCTTTCAACATATTATAGGCTCAATAAATACTGCCTAATAATTATTGTTAGCTATTAGCCAGCAGGGGTCCACAGAACACAGAATCTCTAAGAAGGCAAAGTATTATGTTTCATTAAAGGGAATGTATCACTTTTTCTGCAAACAGTAGAGGATTTTCTTGTTTATCAAAGGAGAGCTTTAATTAAAACAGACTGAAAAATACTGCGCTAAGCCTTACTCTTATTAGTTCCAGAGTTAAGTTCCATTCATTCAACACATATTATCCCTGCTTCTTACTCCTGAGTCCCTTCCTGCCATGTACATGGTGCAGAGCTGTGGGGGTGTCAACGAGGACAAACGAAGCGGTGCGCTAGGAACTGGGGATGCAGCAGCCAAAAAAGGACCATGAAGATTTCTGACTTTAGACATCAGTACATCCCAATAGCTTTTGCATACTCAAGGTGTTTGGAAATAAAAGTAATCTAATAATATCTTTTTTTTTCATAGTCTCCAGAGACCCCAGCCCAGTGTTTGCTTTTAAGAGGCAACTCTCAATAACATTTGGCCCTTACTCCTCTGCTTGTCCTAGAACTGTATTGTCTTTTGGCTTTGGTGGTATTATTTCCTCCTGGGTCTCCACCTCCATGGGCCTGACCCTGCCTTTTTAACCTGCCACAGAATCCTTTTCCCTTTCCCATTATTACTGAAATACTGGTATTCTTTAGAATTTTGTTCTTACCCTTCCATTTTTCCTTCTGGATGATCTCACTACACATAACTTTATCTACGACTCAAATGCTGATTACTCTCAATCATTTATCTCTAGACCTCATCTGTCTTCCTGACTCCTGACCCGTATTTTCTACAGCCTAAGGGGGGGTTCTTGCCTAGATTTTCCAGATAGTCACTTAAAATTCAGCATATCTAACATCAAAACTCAACTTTCCTACCCAAACTCCTTCTCCTTCTCATTTCCCTATCTGGGTCAACTACATCATTTTCTATCAAGTCTTACTTAAGATACCAAAGAGCTACTTTTAACATCCATGCATGCTTTCCTCATCTTCTCCTCTAAGTGGGCAATGTAAATTTCTTCTCCTCAATAGTTGCTGAATCCATTTTATTGTCTCCAGTGCTAGAGGAAAATGCCTTAGCTCAGACCAACATTACAACACTATGGATACGAGGACTGGCTGGTTAACCACCTGGTCTCGATTTTCATCAACGTTCTGTCACTAACTGCGTGACTCTGGGAAACTACTCAACATCTTTGGGCCTTGAGGATTGAACAACCTAAGACATACAATGGTTTAACAGTAGTGTTTGGCACAAAAATAAACAACGAAAAATGTCAGATAATTGTTTTATTATGATTAGCATATTAAATATTGTTGATATTCTTACCATTGCATTTATTACCAGTCTGGGCACATAATCGATAAAAATATGTATCGCTTAATTAATGTACGCTATTGAAACCAGTAAAAAGAACCACAGTAGAAACTGAGGGTACAGTTCCAGTATGTGTTAATTCAGTGTGGGCTTTTTTTTTTTTTTTTTTTTTTTGAGACAGGGGCTTGCTCTGTTGCCCAGGCTGGATTGCAGTGGTATGATATTGGCTCGTGGCAGCCTCTGCCTCCAGGGCTCAGCTGATCCTCCTACCTCAATCCAAGTAGCAGGGACCACAGGCAAGTGCCACCACGCTTGGCTAATTTTTTATATTTTTTGTAGAGACAGGGTTTTGCTATGTTGTCCAGGCTGTTCTTGAACTCCTGGACTCAAGTGATCTACCTGCCTCAGGCTCTCAAAGTGCTGGGATTGTAGGTGTGAGCCACCATGCCTGGCCTCAACAAATTTTTTTTTTAACTATTCTAAACCTTGACATTTACTTTATAAAATGCAAATCAGAAATACCCTACCTACTTGGCTAAGTTTTCGTAACATGATGAGTTGATATGCAAGCTCTGTGGAATACGAAAGCACTCTGTCAAAAAAAAAGAAAAATGCTATTGTTCTACTACTTTGTGAATATGTGATTTGACCCTTGTTTATGATATACCACTGAGACATGAAAAATGCATTAGAGATTAAGGGAAGATGATTTCTGAAAGGAATAACAAAGTCACATTATAAAGGAAGGATACAAAGTAAATGAAGTTTAGGAAAAATAAGATTCCTTTCTCGACCAGGCTACAAGAAAATGGAGAGCAAGTCAACACAAAATAGAGCTGCCTTCAAACCAGGGAATCAAATCTGGGGTAGTCCCCACGTTATATGGTATTTAGCACACCATGTCCTAATCTAGTTAGCATATAATCTTCTAACGATAACACCACACAGGAGAAGAAAAAAAGTAAATGTGTTTTTCTACTAAATAACTGATCCAACGAGATGTGTGTGTATGTGTGTATATATATATATACACACATACACACACACATATATATATATATATACATACACACACAATCTCATTAGATGTATATATATTTCAAATGAATATATACATTTATATGAATATATATATATTTCAAATGAATATATATATATATATATATATATATATATATATATACACACAGCAATGGAAAGAAGAGAAAAGAACTTCGTTACCTCAGAAATTTGGCAAGAGATAAAAAGAGTGAACAAGACCTTAGGGCCACCCGAAATAACAACTTAGCTAAAGATATTAGAAAGGATGACATAAAGCCAGAAAACAGTTTTCAGGGAAGTCTTTTGCCTAAGGTATTTTGGAGGTGGTTATTCAGTGAACAGAAACACATCTGGGAACGCATCTGGAAGAAAACAATTATCTAATCCTTGCTGAATCATTCTTTTTCTTTTCCCCTTGCATTTCTTTTCTTCTCTTCTGACAAATATTCTACTTATGCATCCAGGCCACTAGGACTAAAACTAGACGAATAAGGCAGAACAAAATACTAATTTAATATAACATAGCTTTTATCCGATGTGTTTCAATGAGCACACATGGATGAGCAGGATTAATGACAGGAAAGAAAAGTTACTCACGATGTTAATAATTTAGCATCATTTTTGCAGACAGACTGGAAAAGTAGGTCATGGGATACGCTGGGTGATATAAGTTAGCTCAATGACTCACTAAAAGACATCATCCTGCAAAGTAATACTGGCTTTATGCCCTTGTGCCCCTTCCACGGAATGAGTGTCCAGTGGAGAGATCCGAGAATGAAACTTCCTCTGCAAGTCTGCTACTTCCCCTCTAGATTGTTCTCTCCTCGCCCCCGCAAAAGATTCCCCTTTGCCTGTGAGTGCTCATTGCTTATTAGTTGTGGCATTTCACTGGGCAATCTCTGGGTATAGTGAACTTACGGGAATAATAATAAATATCACAGTGCTAAAATGGTTAATATTCTATAAGTAACAAGGGAAATTAACCCCGAAGTACACGGTACATAAAGACATGATAACGGCGAATTATAAAAGGAATGATATGACGGGATTAAAAATTGACACAGAGACGCCACACTAAGATGCAACTTAATGTTGGATCCACGCAACTTCAGGGTAAAAAGAGAACTGTTTATTAATTCATTCCAAATGGATTTCCCAAGTGAGAAAGATAGAGATGTTAACTAGTTAAGATCTAGTTAACTAAACCAAAAAGCTACTGGATTTCTAACAAAATAATTTGTCTAGACAGTTAGGTCTTTTAATATATAAACTGTTTCATTTCTTAACTATCTACCCATAGGATATTCTTACATGTTTCTTTCACATTTTAATGTGTGAACTTGAGGACTTAAAGATTCTTTTACTTAGCATTAAAACATATGCTTAAGAACTCTGCATATTGTCATTTTTTGAATATACGTTAATGCACGGCTTATGTTGGGGAGTGACTATAAATTCACCGCTGCTCAAATGATGGAGGCCCAATTAAAGTCCTTGTCTAATGCCTAAAGGCCCTAGGAACCCTAATTATATCATCCCCAACATAACGTAACACAAAACCATTGAATTGGGAAGTAACTCTCTCAAAATTACATGAAAAAAAAATGAATCATTCATGTTTTATACTTCTAAAAAATCTCAGCAATAAGTTAAAAAGATAATAGCGATATCACTTATATGACAATGAATGATAGTTAAAATATATAAGATACATATTTTAAAATATAAAAACTCAGATTTCTTTTTTTTTTTTTTTAAAGACAGGATCTCACTCTGTCACAAAGGCTGAAGTACAGTGGTATGATCATAGCTCACTGTAACCTCAAACTTCCAGGTTCAAGTGATCCTCCTGCCTCAGCCTCCCAAGTAGTTGAAATACAGGTGCACACCAGCATGCTCAGCTAATTTTTTAATTTTTATTGTTTTGTAAAGAGAGGGTCTCACAGACTGGTGTGGAACTCTTGGCCTCAAGTGATCGTCCTACCTGAGCCTCCCAAAGTGTTGGAATTACAAATGTGAGGCACTGCACGCAACCAAACACAGATCATTTCTAAAACCAGAATTGCACCACTTGCTTTGTTCTATATAGTTTCTTCCCATCTGCCTAAAAATCCCATTATGTATTTCAAAAAATCATCTTATCCATTTAGATAAAAATATCAAATTACTTACTTAATGTTAAATTGGATTAATAAATCTGAATAGAATAATTTATGTCATATGATTGTTCATAACCAGCTGTTTTAAATTAGTATATTAATTCATTTAGACACTCTTCTTTGCAAAGGTTGCATGATTTAATAAATTCCCTTATGCCTCAACATGTGCCAACACTGCTGGTTATCTTGTATCCAGCTGCTGTTGTGATGATGGCTGCCAACTTTCAAACAACTGAAGAGAATAATGAACCAGCTTAGTTGGCTCAGATGTAAACTTACATTGCTCCCAGCTAAAACATGGGCCATTTTCAACAGTAAAGAAAATTAATTAGAACGATTTCACCTCCACTGTTTGAGAATCACCGCTCCACCAATATCATAGAATTAGCAGTTTAAAAGCCTGCAACTTCAGGTAAACTCTCAGAGTTTGGATTTCAATCTGAAATGCTGTAGGTTGTCTTAAAAAATAGTTTTTTTTTTTTTTTTTTAAGAAAACAGATCAGGAAATGCCTTGTGCACAACTTATAACATAACATTTGAGAAGCCTCACGTTGCTGGAGACTTTTATTTGTTAAAGGCACATTACAAAAAAGGCTTCAAAGACTTTAGGGGAAATTAAAGATGTAAAGGAAATAGGCCGCCATTTAGGAAGGATTTAAAAAGCAAACAGAAAAAGAAAGCATGAAACATACCACTTCAAGTCAGGATCATTTTATGAATGAGTGTTAGGCACACATCAGGGCAACATGATAGTATCAGGCCCTCCAAGAGTGAAAATACTGTACTGAATTTTAAGAAAGGCCGGACAAGGGAATTTTGTGCTGGATCAGTTATCCAGACCAGTGGGTCGAAAGAAAGCCCTGAAACTTTGGTGTTGCCAAAATAAGCACTAATCTATTTGGCATAAAGCTATACCAGTTTTTATAGGGGAAAAGAGGTCAAATGTAAGAGCTATTTAAAATATTTCATTTCTTTCTCCCTTTTTTTTTTCTTTTTTTTTTTTTTTTGAGATGGAGTCTCACTCTGTTGACCAGCCTGGAGAGCAGTGGCACGATCTCAGCTTGCTGTAAATTCTGCCTCCCAAGTTCAGGTGATTCTCCCGCCTCAGCTTTCCAAGGAACTGGGATTACAGGCACGCACCACCATGCCCGGCTAATTTTGTCTGTATTTTTTTTTTAGTAGAGATGAGGTTTCACCATCTTGGCCAGGCTGGTCTTGAACTCCTAACCTCAGGTGATCCACCCACCTCAGCCTCCCAAGTGCGGGATTACAGGTGTGAGCCACTGCACTTTGCCTAAAATATTTCATTTATTTCTAAATGACCATAATAGTTGGAAATCATTCACTAGGTAGATGGACTTCCCCAAGAGGATAGGAAAACCCTTTTTCACTAAAGGGCAAAGATAATTATACCGTTCTCATGGGAGTTAGGCTGTATTCTTCTTCACAAGTAATGGACTAGACAAAATATATAATTTTATGGTTCTGATGAACTTTCTAAAACTATGCAAGGATCACTTTTAAATTAAATTAATTAATTAATTAATTAATTAATTTGAGACAGAGTCTTAAACTGTTGCTCAGGCTGGAGTGCAGTGGCATGATCTCAGCTCACTGTAGCCTCTGCCTCCCTGGTTCAAGCGATTCTCCTGCCTCAGCCTCCAGAGTAGCTGGGATTACAGGCATGCACCACCATACCCAGCTAATTTGTTGTGTTTTTAGTAGACACGGGGTTTCACCGTGTTAGCTAGGCTAGTATTGAACTCCTGACCTTGTGATTTGCCTGCCTCGGGCTTCCAAAGTGCTGGGATTACAGGAATGAGCCACCGTGCCCAGCCTATTTTATTTTTTGAGATGGGGTCTCACTCTGTCAGCCAGACTGGAGTGCAGTGGCATAATCCTGGCTCGCTGCAACCTCTGCCTCCTAGACTCAATCGATTCTCCCACCTCAGCCCCCCAAGTAGTTGGGACCACAGGTGCAAGCCAACATGCCTGGCTAATTTTTTTGTATTTTGGTAGAGATGGGGTTTTACCATGTTGCCCACGCTGGTCTTGAACGCCCGAGCTCAGGAGATCCACCCGCTTCAGCCTCCCAATGTACTGGGATTACAGGCATGAGCCACCACACCAGGCCTAGGATCACTTTATTAGCAGTGATAATCTGATTTCTTTAAAAAAAATAGGTTACTTGAAGTTTTCTCAGTCATCTGCTATACTTAAACAGGTATACCACACTGGCTGGCCACTGCAGTTTTCCAGTATATCTCACTTACAATCTGTGAAATTATATACCAGGGTTACTTCTGCCCTTGCTGCAGATACACAACACAGAGTCAATTTAAAAATCTCTCCAAGATGCTAACTGACTAGACTCATACTCTGCAATCCAAGTGACTCATGGCACTTGAAACTGAAATTATGGTTGGGTTGGGGGTAGGATGGAGTGTCTTCTCAGGCATCTCCTGTATCTTCTCCAGGGATGTCTAATATTTTTATTCCTAGAAATACTATAGATCCCTAGGAAACACAGTTGGTTCTAGGATCCTCCAGTTGGTTGAATCCTTCTAGAAAAACTAAACGGATGCCTCACGATAACTCAGAATCCAAAGAAAGGACCCGGATTCAAAGAAATCCAAGAGACTGTTTTCTAATACCTGACATGATCATCTTTTTACTTCTGTATAGCTCATAGAGGCTGTCGGAACTGTTCAAGATGGAACAGATTTAACAGATGTTCAGAACAACGTAACTTGCTGTGAAACCGTTGCCTGGTTAAGTAGCCACAGTGATTCCTCCAACAACTGAGTCAGCCCTCGACCAAATCCAGATAAAAGAGAGGTGCTGATTCCTTACCCTGTTTTAATTACATTAATGCAACAAATTATCTGGAAAGTGTCCTAGTCTATTCTGCACACGGGATGCATGTCTACACTTGGGAAAATATCGTGTAACAAGTATGAAGTTTTTATTTGCTACTGCTGTAATAAGCAAACAAGGCAGAAATTTCACAGGTACAACTGACTCGAAATTTTGAAAATATTCCATTCGCCAGTGCCAGCGTGCCCAAAAGAACTCTCTCATATGAGACAAATTTGCCTGCAATAATAGAATAAAGGTAAGAAAAGGCTATAGGCCAACAACAGACATTTAACATACAAATCTGTATTCTTTAGCCTTACACGGTTCTGCTGAAAATTTGAAAGTATTAAAAAGGGTCGAGATGTGTTTTCCATTTTCCACTTTGAAGGCTGTTAACAAATACACCTTCTATTCACTGATTTGAATATCTGGACAATTAGCTATAATTGTTTGAATATACACTAAGTAGCTTTACTCCTGGTGGTTACGATAATCAAGAATGCCTAGAGGTGAAAAAAAATTAGAAAGATATATACAGGAAAGGTATGGAAGAATGTCAAAAGGAAAAAAAAAGAAAAAGATTTTAAAACGATCGTATGCAGTTAGGATAAATGACTAATTAAATGTGGAAAAAATAATTGCTTACAATTTGTATAAAGCAATCATATCCATGCAGTACTCTGACACAGTACAAAGGTACATAATTATAAACAAGAAGATGGAAATAAAAAGTTGCATCTTAATTAAGAAAAACAACAGAGGAAAAAGCCATGGAAAAAATTTACGGAAAGTAGGAAGACCCAGGCCACAAATATGCCAAGACAAATGACATATCCTCCGAGGGGAGAACAGTGTCCTTGACTTGAGAAGGCTCTGTGTGACGCTGGCCAGTGCTTCCGTTTCCTGGCCAGCATAATCACAGAAGGCAGTCAATGTTTGCTGATGAGGAGCAGGGTTCTGAAGAACATAATTAAGGGCTGCAAGTATGTTCTGTGGAAACAAAGTTATCATTCATGTCTGACATTGTGTAAATATGCCTTAATTTTGGTCAATAGCAATTTGAACCTTAAAAATTAGAATCCTCAAACCTCCTTGTAAATCAGAATTCTTTAAGCAAACTACAGGGATTTGTGTGTAAAAGCAGAGACATTCCAGATACTCTCTAAAAAAATGCTGTTTAGTAGAAAATTATCTATTTTGTAGTGACATGATTTGGCCTCTCTCCATGTCAAAACCAGCTCATAACTTCAAAAAGCCACATTAAAGGAGATTTACACAGAGCAAAGCTAAAGCAGTTTCCATCCACCAGGTCAGGTATAAAAATAATCACAATTCACATTACCTTAAAAAGACTGGCAATCTTACACAAATCAATGGTGTGTCGTGTACAGATGGGAGGTGGATACAAACTGAGGAGAAAGAAAAAACCACATCAAAGGTGCCAGGGAGACTTAAAGGCTCTGAGAGCTTCCAAGTCTCGCCTTCTCTCTTGCACCTTTAATTGTAAAGCTGCAGTAAGTGCATTTTTGCCACAAGCTCTTGAAAGAAAAAAGAAATGGCTATTTTCTTAAGTACTAACAGACTTACTTCTCTTTCAGAAAATCCACTACTCTTTTGAAGTCCGCCACACAGTATTCTCTTTTCATTTCCATGAGTACGCTGTCGGAGGCTGACTGGACTGGTATGTGCAGAAAAGCGTAGACTCTGGGATGATTAAGGATTTTCGCCATTTCCTTAAAAAAATGGAAGGAGAAAACATTAATCGTTTTAACAAATTGTGGCATGGTTTTCCACACATCAACAGAAGCGCAAGCAAATAAACATACTAGTTGAAAACAGACCAATCACCAAGGCTCTTAAGTTGAACATCAATTGGCAATATTCTACGATGAGATCTGGGAATTCAATATCGCTTTTAGAGGATTCCACAAGATAATTATTTTTTCATTCTTTCTGTTTCTCTTAGGTCACAAAACAGAGATAAAGTCACATATGCCCAAAGAGTAAGAAAGATTTTTCAGTACTCCAAAACAAACACCATTCCTGCTTCACTTCAAAGAAGTTTTACATTCGCCTTGTTACATTTGTGGGAAAAACAGCAATATTTAAGGCAAACACTTGAGATCCCATAATCCCCAATACTTGAATACAGAAAGTTTCCAAGTTTAGGTTAACATATTTTTTTAAATACAAATATGCCAAGACCGATGACATATTTGTTTTAAAAAATGAGGAAAAAAACTCTACAAGTCATCTGTTTCTTTTTTTTAAAAAATTTCATTCACATATTTTTTGAGTATCTATTATGCAAAAGGCACAGGACTAGCCGCTTCACCTCTGAGCACCTAACATTCATACTTAAGATGCGTAAAAAGAAGAGAAAGAAGAACATATCTTGCAAAGTTAAAGAGAATACATTTAAGTGAAACAAATCAGAAAACTCAGAGAGTGTTAAAAAATTCCTCCAAGGACACAAAGGGGGCGAATTAAAAAGAGTGACACAGGTGAAACTCTGTTGCAGTCAGCATTCATGCAAGCATTAGGAAAGCTGACTAATGTGGCCCTTCTCCACTGCTGCCAATGTCAGGTCATCGATTTGAAAGAGAGGGAGGAAAGAAAGGAGAGAAAGAGAAAAAGAAAAAAGAGAAAAGAAAGAGAAAGCAAAAAGAAAAAGAAAAGTGAAAAGACAGAGATAGCAGGTGCATACGGCCTTTCGGAGTCCAGAAGCGAATAAGAACGTCAAAAAGGCAGCAGCTCATTAGTAACCTGCATGTGTCCAGTGATTCTTAGTTTTCAAAGTACTGCACTTTCATATCTGCTACCTCATTGCATCCTTCAAACAATATTTTGAAGGATCTTATAGAGTCAAAGAGCCAGCTAATTCCATCCAGTTACCTCTTAGCTCTGCAAGAGTCAGTCATGCATGTGGGTCAGCCATGCCCTTTGTTTCTCCATTTTCTTTTCATTGACTGTGAACATGAGCATTTTAGCCGAAGTGGAAGCCCAGAGATGAACTCAAACCAGTCACCTTAGTAACAGTTGTTTAATCCTTTCACTAAAGAATTCAGATTATCTAATAAATTACTAATAGACATCCTTTATCCATACTTTCTCTATCAGGAATTAATAACTATATATACCCTATTAACCTTGTTACATATAGACTACCAAATTGGACTTGAAGTTGAAAATTTTCTTATTTAATAGAAAAATAGATGGATACACTTTCATGAAACTGTTATGCTTCTGGGCTGGGTATTCAGTAGGCTATTTTTTTTTTTTTTTTTGATACGGAGCTTTGCTCTGTCACTCAAGCTGGAGTATAGTGGCATGATCTCAGCTCATTGCAACCTCTGCCTCCTGGGTTCGAGTGATTCTCCTGCCTCAGCCTCCCGAGTAGCTAGGATTACAGGCTGGTCTTAAACTCCTGACCTCAGGTGATCCACCCACCTTGGCCTCCCAAAGTGCTGGGATTACAGGTGTGAGCCACCGCGCCTGGCCTCAGTAGGCTCTTTAAAGCCATACCCCACACTCAGAGCTCAGCAAAGTGGAGCCACACTCACATTACACACCCTACAGTACATATGCTGGCCTCATGCTACAATCCTCTGGCTTTCAGGTTCTTCACACTTGAACAGCAAAATGCCCCCCAAATGTAAGAAACAGAGTTGCACTAAGATCATTGTTTCCTAAAGTGCCAGCACTCAGAGCTTTAGACATATCTATTGTGGTGACAAATGACGTCTTGACACGTAATACACTTTATGGGATGAAACTTCACGTTCAGGCTGTGTGCCTTCTTCTCATCTGCGAAATGGAGAGAGGGATACTAAATCCTCATAGGGCTACTGGGCTACTGTGAACATAAATTAACATAATCCAATATGTGCTTATAAAGTAAGCCCTCCATATGTAAATCATCTAATTTTTTAATACTTGCCTTTTGGCATCAGTTAAGTAAAACAGCTTTTTGATGAGTTAGTTCCTGAACTAGCAAGTGAAGGAGAAGTTAACTGGGACTGATTTGAAAGGGGGTTACCAGCAAACATGACCCCAGGCCAGAGAGGATAGTGCAGTTTCTCCTGGAAACACTCAGGGTGGCCTCCTACTATAAACAGGATACTGTACCAGATGAAACTTTGCACTGCTACAGTATGCCAATTTACAAATTAAAATGCTAATAGCACACAAGTAGGATAAATGTGGTGGTTTCCCCTCGCCTCCCCCGTGCTTCTCAAAATAAACCTTCCCACTAGCAATTATCTTTAGCTTCATACTACAGACCTTGCAACTTAATACTGTCAGAACACAAAATAAAAATACACCTGTCCCTTAATTAAAGTCTGTGTTTCTGCCACTAAGAGAATCATGACTTAACACAGATTAATATACCCAAGGAGACAAAGTACATATTTTTTGTTTTGCTTTCTCTTCCATTCCTCTTCTTGCTCAGCACTCTTGGTTTAGGATAATCTGTGTTGTCTTCACCTTTCAAAAACTTCTTCCTTTATGACTTCTCAGCAACCTGTTCCTGGTGTTACCAAAGTGTTTACTTAGTTCTTCCTGGCAATATGATAATGAATCTCCAGAACTGAAAGCTTTACAAGGCCAGGAATTATATTTTACTCTTCTCTCTGGATCTCTGCAACAGCTTATACTGTGCTAAGCACACCACTAAACATTTTAAATACAGACGTGGGTTACAACTACATCAACACACACGAAAAGAGGTGTAAACTGTAATTTCAATAGGAAGACAAACTTTCATTTACGAATATTTCACTTTGGCTCAACCAGGTAAACACACACACATTCAAGAAGGTAAATAAGCGTTTAATCAGCCTGCATTCATTTCTGGAACAAATGAGTAATTACATGTAGTACAGGCATACCTCATTTTATTGTGCTTCCCAAAGACTGTGTTTCTTACAAAATTGAAGGTTTGTGGCAACCCTGTGTCAAGCACGTGCGCTGGCAAATTTTTTCAACAGTATGCGCTCACTCTGTAGCTCTGTGTCACATTTTGGTAATTCTTGCAATATTTCAGATTTTTAAAATTATTATACTGTTACTATGATCTGTCATCAGTGATCTTTTGATGTTGCTGTTGTCATTATTTTGGGGTGCCACAAACCGCGGCCATATAAGATGGCAGATTTAATCAATAAATGTTGTGTGTGTTCTGTCTGCTCTTCCAATCGGCCCATTTCCTGTCTTGGGCCTCCCTTCCTCTGAGACACAACAATATTGAAATTAAGCCAGTTAATAACCTGACAAAGGCCTTTAAAGATTCCAGTGAATGGAAAAGTCCCATGTTTTTCACTGTGAATGAAAAGCTAGAAAGCATTAAGCTCAGTGGGGAACACAAGGCAAAAGCTGAGACAACCTAAAAGATAGGCCCCTTGCATGGAACAGTCAGCCAAGTTATGAATGCAAAGGAAAAGTTCTTGAAGGAAATTAAAAGTGCTACTCCAGAGAACTCACAAATGGTAGGAAAGCCAGACAGCCTTATTGCTGATATGGAGAAAGTTTTAGCGGTCTGGGTAGATGATCAAATCAGCCACAACATTTCCTAAAGCCCAAACCTAATCCAGAGCAAGGCCCTAACTCTCCTCCATTTTATAAAGGCTGAATGAAGGGAGGAGACTGCAGAAGAAGTTCGAAGCTACACGAGGCTGGTTCACGAGGTTTAAGGAACAATGTTTCCTTAACATAAAAGTGCAACGTGAATGAGCAAGTGCTGAAGTAGAAGCTATAGCAAATTACCCAGAAGACCCAGCTAAGATCACTGATGAAGGTGGCTATGCCAAACCACAGATTTTCAATGTAGACAAAACAGCCTTCTATTAAAAAATGGTGACATCTAGGACTTTGATAGCTGGAGAAGAGAAGTCAATACAAAAGGCTTTGAAGCCTTGCTTCAAAGCTTCAGAGAACAGAAAGACTGACTCTCTCGTTAGGGGATAATGCAACTGGTGACTACGTTGAAACCAATTCTCATTTACCATTCTGAAAATTCTACAGCCCTCAAGAATTGTGATAAATTGACTGTTTGTGTTCTATAAATGGAACACCAAAGCCTGGAGAGAGCACATGTGTTGACAGCATGGTTTACTGGATATTTTAAGCCCACTATTGAGACCTACTGCTCAGGAAAAAAGATTCCTTTCCTTTACTGCACATGGACAATGCACCTGGTCATCTAAGAGCTCTGATGGGGGTGTAAAAACAGATTAATGTTGATTTCATGCCTGCTAAGACAACATCCATTCTGCAGTCCATGGATCAAGGAGTAATTTCAACTTTCAAGTTCATTATATAGAAATATATTTTTGTAAGGCTGTAAGTGCCTTAGTGATTCCTCTGATGAATCTAGGTAAAGTAAATTAAAAGCCTCTGGAAAGGACTTGTCCTTCTAGATGCCACTAAGAACATTCATGATTTATGGGAGGAGAACAAAATATCAATATAAACAGGAGTTTGGAAGACACTGATTTCATCACTCATGGATCACTTTGAGGCGTTCAAGATGTTAATGGAGGAAGTAACTGCAGATGTGGTGGAAACAAGAAAACAACTAGAATTACAAATGGAGCCTGAAGATGTGATGGAATTGCTGCAATCTCATCATCAAACTTGAACAGATGATGAATTGTTTCTTATGGATGAGCAAAGAAAGTGGTTTCGAGATGGAATGCATTCCTGCTGAAGATGCTGTGAACACTGTTGAAACGACAACAAAGGACTTAGGATATTACACAAATTTAGTCGATAAAGCAGAGGTTGAGAGGGTTGACTCCAATTTTGAGAGAAGTTCCACTGCTGCAACTACTTTCTTAACCTTTAGCAATCACCACTCTCATGAGTCCATAGCCACCAACATTGCAGCAAAACCCATCACAAGCAAAAAGACAATAACTCGCTGAAGGCTCATTTTTCAGCAATAAAGTATTTTAAATAAGATATGTAAATTTTTTTATACATAATGCTACTGTATACTTACTGGACTACAATATAGTATAAATATAACTTTTATATAACTGGGAAACCAAAAAATTCATGTAACTTGCTTTATGGTGATATTTGCTATTTTGCAGAGGTCTGGAACCTAACCTGCACTATCTCTGAGGTATGCCTGTAAAAATCAAGACACTGTAAATAAAGGTAGCCCCATCACGAATTACATTTCTAAAGGTATGCTGAAGCTTGAGGCTGAAATCACAGTACAATTTCTTTCTCTCTCTTCCCTCCCTTCCTCCCTCCCTCCCTTCCTTCCTTCCCTCCCTCCCTCCCTCCTTCTCTCCCTCCCTCCCTCTCTCTCTCTGCCTGCCTCTCTCTCTCTCTTTCTGGCGCAGTCTGGCTCACTGCAACCTTCACCTCCTGGATTCAAGCCATTCTCCTGCCTCAGCCTCCAGAGTAGCTGGGATTACAGGTGCCTGCCACCACACCCAGCTAATTTTTGTACATTAGTAGAGACAAGGTGTCACCATATTGCCCAGGCTGATCTCGAACTCCTGACCTCAGGTGATCCCCCCGGCTTGGACTCCCAAAGTGTTGAGATTACAGGTGTGAATCAGTGCTCCCAGCCCACAGTACATTTTCTTATGCAAGTAACTTACAAGTGATGGGAGGAGTCTCAGGTTTACCAAGGGAAAAAGAAGCATTTAGCTCAAATTGGGGCTGATGAAAGAAGAAGGGCAGCCATGGGCAGCTCCGTGCTCTGAGCGGGGTGAGTCTAAGCGGAAGGGCAGATTCGGTGGGCATGTATGCGCACACATGGAGGGGGAGCACTTGAGGAACTCTGGTAGCAGCCACCATGGAAAAAGTATCTGTTTTAATATAAGGTCATTTATAATGGAAGGGTTGATGTATCAAGGCTACTTAAAATATAGGTATTAACCATTTTACAGGCAGGAACTGAAGAATGGCTAGCCAGATCAATAAAACAGCGTTTCTATCTGGTGCTATTACATGGTGTTCTCATCTTACAAAGTGATAATCATCTCAATGTTTTTCTCTCTGAACTTAAAATATATTTAAAACGGAATGAAAACAGACTTAATTTTTAAAAAGCAGTTCTCTGTATGGACACATTTTTAAAAGAATGGCTAAGTTTCATTTTTATTGCCCTATGTCATCAAATTCATCATTACAGTCTACCTAGTTCTGAACATATACACTCCTAGAGTAACAAAATCACTCGGTATGTGCTCGCCTCAGCAACACATATACTAAAATCGGAACAATACGGAGAAGATTAGCACGACCCCTGCACAAGGATGAAATCACTCAGTATGGGAGGGTTTATAAAATCGGTTGACACTTGCATTCAGATGCGTTTACGTCCACACTGATAGTTATCAAACAGAAAGCCCTCTCTGATTACAGCTTTGTTAGGAAGTACATGCAAGTTCAAAATGCTAAACTTTACCCTGCTCCGTGGCTTTCAGCTCATTTAAGTGACATGATAAAGGAAAAAAAACCTTTCAAAAAAAGATAAACTATCCCATTCCCTTTAAATGTTTTTAAAATAGCTTGATATAATTCGTATGCCATACAATTTATCCACTCAAAGTATACAATTAACAGTTTTCATATTCACAGGATTGTAAAACCATGACCACAATCTAATTTTAGAACATTTTCCTTCCCCCAAACCCTGTACCCGTTAGCAGCCACCCCCATTTTCCCTCATTTCACGAACCCTCCTCCTAGCTCTGAAACAACCACTAGTGTACTTGCTAACTCTACAGAGTTACCTATTCTGGACACTTTATATAAAGAGATTCATATAATATGTGACTTCTTTTATGACCAGCTTTTTTCACTTCTTGGTTTCGAGGGTCAACCATATCATAACATCTAAGGATTTCTTTCTTTTTTGGCGATAGTCTCGCTCTGCTGCCCAGGCTGGAGTGCAGAAGTGCAATCATGGCTCAGTGCAGGATTGGCCTCCTAGGCTCAAGTGATCCTCCCACCTTGGCCTCTTGAGTAGCAAGATGACAAGAACATGCCACCAGGTCTGGCTAATTTTTACTTTTTTTTCTAGAGACGGGGTTTCACTATGTTGCCCAGGTTCGCTGGTCTTGAACTCCTGGGCTCAAGTGATCCTCCTGCCTTGGCCTTCCAAAGTGCTGGTATTACAGGTATCAGCAACCATGCCCACCACGCCTAGCCTTATTTCAATTAAATAACAAAACATGGGGATTTAGAATTTATTAAATATTTCATGAAAAACTATTTCAGATGTTCTGAATTATATTAGCTTGACTGAGGTGGTAAAGCACATTTCACCCACACTTCCTGGCTTTTTCACACAAGTATTCTAATGGCATAACTTCACTAGAGATTAGCTGGAACTTATAAGATCTTATTAGAAAAATTATAATACAGACAAAAAATAGGAGAAAAGTGGGCTGGATGAGGTGGCTCACACCTAATCCCAGCACTTTGGGAGGCTGAGACAGGCATAATCACTTGAGGTCAAGAGTCTGAGACTAGCCTGGCCAACATAGTGAAACCCCATCTCTACTAACAATACACACACACACACACACACACACACAGACACACACACACAAAACTAGCTGGCTATGGTGGCGCATACCTGTAATCCCAGCTATTCAGGAGGCTAACGCATGAGAATCGCTTGAACCCAGGAGATGGAGGTTGCAGTGAGCCAAGATTGTGCCACTGCATTCCAGCCTGGGTGACAAGAGTATTTCAAATAAAAAGACAAAAAGAGATGGGGGGAAAGTATAAACATTCCTTCAAAAAATTAAGAATCTCGTAAAATGAGCAGAATGTGACTAATAATGATAATATTATATTTTTAACAATTCCAACTTTTTTGTTTTGTTGTCATAAAATATACATACAATTTATCATTTTAAACATTTTTTTTTAATTTAATAGACAGGGTCTCGCTATGTTGCCTAGGCTGGACTCAAACCCCTGAACTTGAGAGAACTATGCACCTCAACTTCCCAAGTAGCTGGGACTACAGGTGCACGACACTGAGACTGGCTGATTTGTTTTTTTTTTTTTTTTGAGAGGGAGTATCGCTCTGTCACTCAGACTGGAGTGCAGTGGCGCTATCTTGGCTCACTGCAACCTCTGCCTCTGGGTTCAAGCGATTCTCCTGCCTCAGCCTCTCGAGTAGCTGGGATTACAGGCACCCACCACCATGCCCAGCTAATTTTTGTATTTTAGTAGAGCTGGGGTTTCACCATGTTGGTCAGGCTGGTCTTGAACTCACGACCTCAAGTGACCTACCCGCCCCGGCCTCCCAAAGTGCTGGGATTACAGGTGTGAGCCAACATACCAAAACAAGCCTAATTGATTTTTAACCATTTTTAGGTATGCAATTTCATGACATTAAGTCCAGTCAATGTTGCACAACCATCACCCACTATCCATCTCCAGAACAGAACTCTGTACCCATCAAACAACTCTCCTTTCCCTGCTCCCCAAGCCTTTCATAACCACAATTTGACTTTCTGTCTCTATGAATTTAACTACTACAAGTGAAATCACATAATATTTGTTCTTTTGTATCTGGCTTATTTTACTTAGCAAAATGCTGTCATCGCTGCTGTAGCGATATTATGTTTTTTACGTCTTTTTCTAGACAGTTGATAGCTCTACTCTCAATGTCAAAGCACACTGTATAGATTTGTATTTGCACTTACTTCCCTATCCTTCAATTAAACCACACATCCTCATATCCCACAGGTATATCTTGTTTATGTTCATTTCCCTATTCCCTTGCTCCATGCCTGGCCCCAGATACTTAAATTATAGTTGAACGTATACATGACTGAATGTATAAATGTCCCAGTTAATCAATATGGTTATTTAGGCATAAGTCCTACAAAGACTTCTAGGCAATGTTCAAAAAACCAATGCCAGTGTTCTAGGAAATCCTATTTCTGGAGTCACCTCCAACACTTACCAAGTCATATAAGACAGAATAGGACCAGGAACATATTTCATCCATTACTTCAATAATGGCACTGTAACAGTTACTAAGTGAATTACCAGTACCTACATTTACTCTAGCAATTTAATAATAAATTTTCATTAATAGCATCAGAAAGTGACTGAGGGAGTGCAAGAAGGGAAAATTTCCAATTCTTATGACCCAAAAGACAATGATTAGATGTTGTAAACAGATTCTAATTTACAATTGATCTATAACTTAATTAGAATAGACAATTCTCTTCTAAACTGCAAAGAGTTACTATTTTCAGTATCTGTGTTAAAACAGGTTGAGACAAAACATCTGCTCTAATTAGCATTCACAGAAATGTAAAAGGACTTCCATGTCCCCTTACCATGACCACTTCTTCTCAGTGTCAGAGCCATTCATCAGGCTTCACATTATAAAGACGAAAATATACATCTTGATACTGATGATAAAATGGTAAGAGTCATAATAACACACACAAACACATTTATTTTCAACTAATATCTGTGTTTATTTTATTTTTTTATTTTTGAGACAGAGTCTTGCTCTGTCGCCCAGCCTGGAGTACAACATGGTGAAACCCCATCTCTATTAAAAATGCAAAAAGAATTAGGTGGGCGTGGTGGTGCATGCCTGCAGTCCCAGCTACTCCGGAGGCTGGGGTGGGAGAATCGCTTGAACCTGGGAGGCAGAGGTTGCAGTGAGCTAAGATTGCGCCGCTGCAGTCCAGCCTGGTGTCTCAAAACATAAAACAAAAAAAAACTAAACCAGTGGTTCCCTCAGTCTCTTTTCCCCTCTAATTCCACATAAGTTCTGAAGTGGCGAAAATGCGAACAGAGCTTCAGCCAGTATATAACGGGTGCGTAACATGAGCAAGAAATAAATTTTTGTTGCTATAAGCCACCGAGATTTTGGAGGCGATTTTACTACACAGTATAACTTAGTTTATCCTTACTGACTGTGACTGTTAATTCTGTATGTCAACAGGCTACTGAATGCACAGACAGCTGATAAAATATTATTTCTGGGTGTCTGTGAGGGTATTTCCAGAACAGATCAGCATTTCAATTAGCAGAGTAAGAGAAGACCTATCCTTATCAACAGGTGGGCAGCATCCAATCCTTCCAGGGCTCAAATTCAACACAATGGCAGAGCAAGGGTGAATTCTCCCTCACTTCACACACACACACACACACACACACACACACACACACCCGTATGTTTCTTTTGGAGAACTCTGACTAATCCACTGACAGAGTCTCATGTTACAGGTAAAAAACACCAAAGTTTAAAGACGTTTAAAATGGTATGTGTGGCCAGATGCAGTGGCTCACACCTGTAATCCCAACACTTTGGGAGGCCAGGGAGGGAGGACAGCTTGAACCCAGGAGTTCAAGTCAAGCCTGGGCAACTAGTGGGACCCCATGTCTACAAAAAAGTAAAAAATAATAAAAAAAAAAAATAGCTGGGCCTGGTAGTGTGTGCCTGCAGTTCCAGCTATTGGGGGTGCTGAGGTAGAAGGATCACGTGAGCCCAGAAGTCAAGGCTGCAGCGAGTCATGACTGTGCCACTACAGTCTAGCTTGGGTGACAGAGTAATGACCAGATCCGAAAAAATAAAATAGAATGATGTGTCTACAGTCAAGTGCAGTAAGTGGAGAAGAACTGGATTTAGAACCTAAGCTTGTCATAGCAAACTGTCCTTTTTCTTAACCAATTTGCAATAAATCTTAGAATGGAACTTTCTATCAACTGTGAAGGTAAAACAGGGGAGGAAGGCTGTTATATGAACAACAGAAGGCTTTAATCCCAAGTAGAGTTCACTTTGAATGATAAAAATGCTTCCTAGCCAGGCACGGTGGCTCACACCTACAATCCCAGTACTCTGAGGGGCTGAGGTGGGCGGATCACTTGAAGTCAGGAATTCAAGACCGGCCTGGTCAACATGGCAAAACCCCATGTCTACTAAAAATACAAAAATTAGCTGGGCATGGTGGTGCATGCCTGTAGTCCCAGCTACTCAGGAAGCTGAGGCAGGAGAATCACTCGAACCCAGAAGGCAGAGGTTGCAGTGAGCTGAAATTGTGCCACTGCACTCCAGCCTGTGTGACAGAGTGAACGAGACTCTTGTCTTCACAAAAAAATAAAATAAAATAAAAATGTCCCAGACAAACTGCAGAAGATAACACATGTTTAATACATAACAATGGTGGTCACAGTTTAGATACACAGGTCACGGCACAGAGGTCACCAAAACTTAAGATCTTGATTTCCTCAAAATAATAACCCTAAACACACAACAAAAACATACACTTTTTGTCCTTTTGAGAAAATGAAGTTAAACCAATCAGCTAGAGACAAATCAGCTTACACATCTTTGTTTGCCTTAAAGAAGAATATAGGACAGTCAATCACAAAAAAGGTCAAAATACTCCCCACTTTACAGTCTATAAATTGTTATGGCTGCCATGAAATTGAGACTTTGTGCCATTTTTCAGTTTCAGGTCTTCCTGGTTCATAAATGTTTCTTTCGTATGCATAGTAAAGTCTCAACATTCTAACTTGATCTGATTTTGACACACATAATATACCTAGTGTCTTAAAATACAAGGCTGTATATTTTATGAAATAACCTATCTATCAGTGACCTGCTCTATCAGTTCTTCTGGCTTTTCTAAATGTAATAATACCACTTACATATATTTAAAAGTATATTTATAAAAATAAGTATACTTGAAGAGCACTTAATGATTTTCTACCTGTTTACTTTTTTATCAAATGCCAATTACTAGAGATTTTGTTGAGGTCCTTCTAAAGCGTGAATTGCACATTTGCTGGACGGGCTTATAGTATCTTATAAGGGTGAACCTGTCCCATTCTCTTAGAAACAAGACGCATAAAATGAGTGGTGCTTAGTTGCTTTAATTTTACGAGGTTGGGAGGGAAGTGGAGTGCACGTAAAGTAATAAAAAAAATCTCCATAAAAGCAATGCATATTTCTTCAAATTTTGAAAAATCGAGAAAAATAGAATAAAAAACTAGTCACTGCTGAAAACAACCATTATTAAAAGAAAAATTCGTTAGTTTTGCTATCATCTTGAAACAACTACATTATAGAATTATATGTGACACTATCTAGTATGTTTGAGAAAAGTGAAATGATTTTCAAAGACTAACATATAAAGCTAACAGTATTTCTTGACAATAGATCATTAGGTCTGAGCTCAATTTCTCCAAAAAGGAAGGAAGAAAAAAGCTTTCTTCTAAGCAGCGGCCAAATCACGCAAGCACTTAGACTCAAGAGGCTCATAATGCTTCCACATTAGCATAACAGGAGAGAGAAATCTGAATATGAAAACAACAAAGGAGAATCCGAGATAAGAATCAGCAAAACATCTCAGACTCATTCCTGAACAAGTTATTACCACTGGGACAATGTTATCCCTGGGACTATGATGAGAGAATGGAAAAACAGATATGAAAAAATTCTTTATTTGAAAAGCATATAAAAATGAGAAGGGGCCGGGCATGATGGCTCATGCCTGTAATCCCAGCACTTTGGGAGGCCGAGGCGGGCGGATCACGAGGTTAAGAGATCGAGCCCATTCTGGACAACATGGTGAAACTCCAACTCTACTAAAACACACACACACACACACAAATTAGCTGGGCATGATGGCATGCGCTTGTAGTCCCAGCTACTTGGGAGGCTGAGGCAGGAGAACTGCTTGAACCCAGGAGGCAGAGGTTGTAGTGATCCGAGATCGTGTCACTGCACTCCAGTCTGGCGCCTGGCGACAAAGCAAGACGCTGTCTCAAAAAAAAAAAAAAAATGAGAAGGAAGGTAAAAGAAAAAAGAAGGATGGACAATTCTCCTCCACCTCTCAAATTTATTGTAGAGAAAGGGAAGTCTTAAAAGATTTTTGTTTTTTAGTTTTTTTTGAGACAGGGTCTTGATCCATCACTCAGATAGGAGTGCAGTGACGTGATCGGAGCTCACTGAAGAGTCCACCTCCTAGGTTCAAATGAAATCCTGAGCTCAAGGGATCGTCCTACCTCACTCTCCCAAAGTGCTGGGATTACAGGTGTGAGCCATCATGCATAGCTTAAAAGTTCTTTTAAGACTTTAGGTCTTAAGAAGATTGAACATAATTACAAAATAGCTACAAGAGAGGCTTTTGAATGTCCACACCCAAAGCAATGATGAATGTATAAGGTGATGTTCGAGCTAAATACCCTGTTTGATCATTATGCAACATATATACGAATGGAAATATCAAATTGTACCCTAAATATGTACAAGTCACTGACCTATAAAAAAAAGTATTTGAAAAATGGGCCATAAGAAGTCATTTAATTGGAATGATTACAGAGGAACAAAAAAAGGCTCCCCAGCCTATTACAAATTACAGCACTGTTAGTGATACAGTAGTAGTGACAGGGAGAGGAGGTGGGGAAATTCTGGGTAGAAAAGGGCAGGTCCCTGAAGAGGTCTCCACCCTCAAGCCTGGAACTACAGCCCAAAATGAGAACTTACATCCCTGTTTTCCTGCTCAAATGTTGCCCTTTCCAAAACCATCCACAGCCCTCCCCACCCCCCATCTTGTGCCCATTAAAACCCCAAGCTCAGCCAACAGAGGAGAAGCAGATGGACACTGGAGATTATGGATGGATGTCAGAGAGAAGCAGCTTGACTTCAGAGAGATAACTTGAAGTTTTATCTTCTGAGAGGAGAATATCTTCCCAATCCGTCCCCTTTTCAGCTCCCCTTCCCACTGACAGCCACTTTCATCAATAATAAAATCCTCTGCACTTACCACCTGTAATTTGTTCATGCAACCTCATTCCTCCTGGAGGCTGGAAAAGAACTTGGGTGCCACGAGTATGAGTGCAAAAGGCTATCACACTCACTGTCCACTGAGCTGTTAACACTTAAGCCGTCTGGGAATGGCAAAGCTAAAAGGGCACTGTAACACTCCGTGTGGGGCTTCGGGGGTCACGGGCAGCTCCCTAGAAGCTGCTGCAGGGCCTGCATAGAGATTTGTATCTGCTGACCCTGCTCTCGCCCCAGCTCCTGCATCCACTCACCTGTACTCCCCCTTCCATGAGGCATGGAACACAGGATGACCAAGCAAGTGTAGTCTGCCCTGCCGACACTGAAGCACCTGGCTAGGTCTAGTACCCATGCACTGTTCCTGCCTGCAAAGGGATCAGGGAAATACTCTGCTTCAGAAGTAGTAGTAGAAATAGTAACAGTAATGATAGCAGTTTGCATTGATATGTGCTAGACAATGTACTGGGTTACCTTCATGGTCTCATTTAAACTTCAGAAAAAACCTAGAAGTAGTTTTACTTCACTCCATCTTAGATTCAGAGAAATTAATTACCATGCCCATGGCAAAATGGTGGCAATGGAATATAAACACAGTGCCTGTGATATGGCTCAATCAAATGTCTCTCACAAGAGTATCATTCCTATGGATTGATCTACCTGTAATCCTCTCTATACATACACTAATTCTTGAGGAATAGCACAAACTAATTTGCATAAAGGTGTTAACTAACAGCAAATCATTTCTGGGAGTGGCACAGGAAGAAAAAGGTGGAGAGTAGTTTTTCCAAAACAAGGCATAAAATATATAGGTATTATGTATATTATAAATAGTCTTTGATACATATTATACAGTTTTTTTTGGATTTTTTTTTTTTTTGAGATGGCACCTTGCTCTGTCACCCAGGCTGGAGTGCAGTGACCTCGGCTCACTGCAACCTCCACCTCCCAGGTTCAAGCGATTCTCCTGCGTCAGTCTCCCGAGTGGCTGGGATTACAGGTGTGCACCACCATGCCCGGCTACTTTTTGTAATTTTAGTAAAGACAGGGTTTCACCATGTTGGCCAGGCTGGTCTTGAACTCCTGACCTCAGGTCATCCACCCACCTTGGCCTCCCAAAGTGTTGGAACCACAGGCATGAGCCACTGTGCCTGGCCTATATTATATAGTTTTTGATATATAAAACATACATTATATACGTCAAAGATAATTTTTAATTTTCACAGTTTGCAAAATTTTCCTTAGTCTGGTTATGTCAGAAAGGGGTGGATTTTTTTTTTAAATGTTTCATGTGCTTAAGTTAAATAGCTCGTATTACATCACCTAAAATTAAATAATATATTAATGGGATCTTTGCAGTCTTTTGCTACTAATCAATACGAATTTTAAATACAAACTGATAAACAGACATACATTTTTAATAAGGCAACAAGGGACATATTCCATCCCTGTTCTACTTAAATTGTTTTCGCTTGGTAAAACTGTCTTCACATGTCAGTTCCTTAATTGGAACATAAATGAAAGTATTTCTAAGTCACTACATGGTAAGCCGGCTTGTCTAAGGACACCCTGTCAGAATATTTTGAGATTTTAACCTGCTTTTTGAAACACCATGAGCTCCAAAGCTACAGAATCAGATAGCTCCTTTAGCATGGAAAGAAAGATCAGGAAAAAGTTCCATTTGGGAAGCCAAATTTACTTTTAAGACTTGAGCTTTCTAAAATACATATATATTTTTAAATGAAATAGAAATTACAGTTTTATGCATTTAAAAAGTATAGATTTATTTATATTAGAGGGGAAAATTCTGATTTTTAATTCCCCCTTTCTGTGGTCTCTACAAATAAAAAACTTTAACTTACTCTTTTTTGCAAGGTTTTGCCCAGTGCTAACAGAGGAAATCATTTGATACATCAGCATTTTGAGTTGTTAAATTTTGTATTTTTTCTAAGATTAAAATTGATTTTTCTTTTTTGTATTTTGTTCTTTTGGGTTTTTTTGTTGTATTTTATTTTTAAAGTTGATTTTTTTTTAAGAACAGGCTTTGCACTACTCTCTTCGTGTTTCCAATGATCAGATTTTTCCAATGAGCAAATGTGTTGTAAATTACGTTATTAATGCCTTATGCTTACCTGGCTAAAGAACTAGATAAGCATGAGTCTAAATAACAATGATTAAGGAAATCCAGTACACTTTATTACATGCTAAGAATTTCCTTCAGGACAAGCATGGTGGCTCATGTCTGTAATTCCAGCACTTTGGGAGGGGGAGGCGGGCAGACTGGTTGAACCCAGGAGTTTGAGACCAGCCTGGGCAACATGGTGAAATCCCATCTCTATATATAATACAAAGATCAGTCAGGTATGGTGGTGTACCCCTGTAATCCCAGGGATCCGGGAAGCTGAGGTGGGAGATTGCTTGAGCTGGGGAGGTGGAGGTTACGGTGAGCCAAGATTGCACCACTGCACTCCAGCCTAGGCAAGAGAGCCAAACTCTGTCTCATAAATAAATAAATAAATAAATAAGAATTTCCTTCTATCTTAGGTGAGAAAAAGTGATTTCCACATCAAGTACCCTGACTTTTTAATATTTCAAATTTAGAGATTGAAAATACAGAAGACAGCTAGGGAGAAGGACATTTCAAAGATGAGTCTAATAGAATGTGTAAGTAATATGCTGAAGTGAACTCGGATGGAGAGTGATGGGGACCACCAACGATTTTCTACATAATGTTTAGATGATTGCTATTGCCCTATCCTCATAGAATCATCTCTCCACAGAATTCACTAATGGGCACAATTCATCAGAGAAAAAACGGAATTATTTTGCAAGGGCATCTAAGACACAGTGTCAAAAAGTACAAGAATGCATTCCAGATGAAATAACTATACGAAGTATGAAGCTATGCTGAGCAAAATTAACATTCTGAAACGTCTTTGGCTGAGTGAAATGAAGAAAGGGAAATTCAATCCCTTACAACTTCAATGATTACACATTCAAAATGACTCATTAAAACTAAAAACAAATGGATACTCCCATCTCGGTGTCTGATTTTATTTTCTCCTAAATAAACCTGATTTCTCATAATCACTGATTATATAAAAGACGTTCACAAATGATCCCAATATTTCCTTGTCAGAGCATGACAGCCTCCTCCTGCTCTGTTACCCAGTTTCGAAACTTCTGAATTTCTTGCCCTCATCCACTACACCCCATGGATTAGTATGTATTTCTGGTGTTACTCACCCAACCTTCAGAAGTCTCTTATTTTGCTATGTCCATCTCTTGAGCGTAACTTTGCACTAAAATATTGTGAGTGTAACTCACAATTTTTTTCTTATATATCATAACATAAGTCTGAGTCTTCAAATGGGCAAAGGGTAGGTATCCCTGGAGGGAACAAAGCGGCAGTGAGAGTTATTTTTACAGAAGTCCATTTCCAGGTCTTCAACTTCCTTTGTAGTCTTTCCTAAACCTGGGTTGTCTGTGGTGAAGGCTTGATGCTGTGTATCATCTCACACCTTCCTCTCCCCTTTACTGAATGTCATCAGGTCACCAAACACAGCACATGTCAAGTTGCCTTTTTTAAGCAACATAAAGCGTTCTCATGCCTATTCACCCCCAATGTCCATGCTGTTAAACACTGTATTTTAAACAATTTTAATATTTATGTGGTTTTGGTGAAGTGTATACTAGTAACAATTTAATAACAATTCAATCCAAAAGAAATGTTTCTCTTAAAAATATCTGGAGGCTTCTAATAACAATAATGTTTGTATTTTATTTTATACATATATTTTGATGCAGAGAAGGATGATAGAATGATCAATAGACTTTCAAGCTTAAAAATACACTGAATTGGCCAGGTGCAGTGGCCCACATCTGTAATCCCAGGACTTTCGGAGGCAGGGGAGGGCAGATCATCTGAGGTCCACAGTTCGAGACCAGCCTGGCCAACATGATGAAACCCTGTCTCTACTAAAAATACACAAAATTAGCCAGGTGTGGTGGTACATGCCTGTAAACCCTGCTACTTAGGAAGCTAAGGCAGGAGAATTGCTTGAACCTGGGAGGCGGAGGTTGCAGTGAGCAGAGATTGTGCCACTTCACTTTAGCCTGGGTGAGGAAGTAAGATGCTGTCTCAAAATACATACACATTATATTTTATATATATAATATATATTATATATAATAAATACATATATTATATATAATAATATATATAATATGTATACACACACACACACAGTAAAATTCTATAGAGGAAGTACAATGAAAATTTGAGTTCTAGGATAAAAAAGGATAGTGTAAATACTAAATACATTTAAAAGAGTGACATAATGATTACGTTATAAAATTTCATATTTAAAACATGCCAGAGATTACACCTCTTGAAAGTATGAGCCTGGGAATGGTGGTTCACGCCTGTAACCCTAGCACTTTGAGAGGCAAAGGTGGGCGGATCACTTGAGGCCAGGAGTTCAAAACCAGTCTGACCAACATGGTAAAACCCTATCTCTACTAAAAATACAAAAAAATTAGCTGGGCATGGTGGTGGGTGCCTGTAGTCCCAGCTTCTCGGGAGGCTGAGGCAGGAGAATCACTTGAACCTGGGAGGCAGAGGTTACAGTGAGTTGAGACTGCGTCATTGCACTCCAGCCTGGGTGATAGAGTGAGACTCTGTCTCAAAAAAACAAAAAAAAGAAAACTGAAAATATCTGAATATCAATATAAATCATTTAAAACAATTACTCTGGGGTAAGAGCAAACAAAAAAAGTGTCAATACCACTCACTACGAAACGCCGTCCAGAATTAGTCAGCCAGACTCCACTCCAGGACTCAGGCTCTTTTCATTCCTGTCTCCTGTCGGTGGCTTCAGGTCACACTGCCCCTCTCACCATCGAACACACACCAACCCCCAGGAAACTTGTTCCTATCAAAAGTGGACCTACTGCTTTTCCCAGAACATGCTCCTGGCTTTTTACCTTTGTTCAAATTTACCCTCAACTTACAACGCAATTGCTCACCTCTAAGCCAACCCTGCCTACTAAAATGATTCAATTATCACATCCTCCTGTTTCCCATTGTACCCAAGGTATTAATCATTTATTTCCTGTTCTCATTGAGTGTCTTGTGTCTTTTTTTTTTTTTTTTTTTTTTTTTTTTTTGAGACAGAGTCTCACTCCGTCACCAGGCGCCAGGCTGGAGTGCAGTGGCGCAACCTCGGCTCACTGCAACCTCCGCCTCCTGGATTCAAGCAATTCTCCAGCCTCAGCCTCCCGAGTAGCTGG